>JAHHZJ010001120.1:5000-141405 GCA_021437245.1 Aegilops speltoides | reverse complement strand
AATGTCTCAAAATCTCAAAAGTATCTCAAAGAAAACCGCAAACGAAAGAGCAAAAGCGAGCACTCTCTCTCGAAGTCCTATGATCTACACAATTTCTCCCCTTTGGCAACAAGTTACCAAAAGTTCGAAGGTATAGAGCTAAACGTCACTAGGGACTCTGCTGGCGGCTCTGTGCTGGTTGATGGAGTGGAGATAGCTGCATCTGCAAAGGCTTCGCTGAAGTCTGTGGAGCTGGAGGAGTGGACACCGGAGCTGGAGCTGGAACCGATGGAGCTGTGGGAGGTGCTGATGTAGTAGCCCTGGGGTATGTCACTGGAATAGCAGCTGATCTGGGTCTTGTGGGAACCTGAGCAGGCTGCTCATAGTCATCCTGGACTAAATCACCTTCCATCTCCTTCATGAGCTCTGCCTTCTCCCTCTTGGCTTCCTCAATATCTCGCTCAAGCTTGTTGACAAGTGACTTGCACTTCATCGACTTGACATCCAGAGCATGGAACTTGTCTTCAACTATCCTCTCAAGACTCTCCCGAGACTGCACTATGCTGGCAAAGCGTAGTTCAATCCTCCGGTAGCTTCAAGGAGCTGCTCTCCAACGCTCTTGGGTTTAGCTGCTGCTTGCTTCTTCCTTCTCAGCTTTGGCTTGTTTGGCAGCTTTAGACTTAGCTTGACCTTCAACAGACGTGGGATCATCCTCACCATCACAACTTCATTATCCTCATGTTCAGCTGCAGTGGCAAGTGGGGTCTATCCAACAAGTAGGTGCCCGTGCCAAACTTGGCATTGATGAGCATCTGAATGTGCGGGCAAACCCACATGACCTCTTCAGTCTGCTGCAGTCCTCTTGATAGTCTCAACTATCAGGTCCATCACCTTGAAAGGTGCCTTCTGATCTAGAATATGCAGCATGTTGATAGAATAGCCTCTTATCATGCGATGATCTCCAGACTTGGGCATCAAGGTATGCCTCAGAATAGTGTTAGTGGTTGGGAGACCTGCCTGAAGATGATACACTGAGCCGAGCTTCCAGATCTCTACATCCTTGGCTGGTACCTCATTGTACATGTTCTTCATAGACTCATGATTTTTCTTGGGAATTCCATAGACATCAACATCATCATCTCTTGATACTGGAGCATTTAGCAGTGCTGCCCACTCTTCAACTGTTGAAGAGAATCTCTGGCCTTCAGTCATCCATACAATTCTGCCATCTGGATAGAAATGAGCTGTGGCATAGAATTGCATGATCATCTCATCATTCCAAGCTGTCAGCTTCTGACCAACGAACTCAGCAACACCACATGCAGTGAAGCTCTCATGCACATGTGGGAAGTAGTCTCTGTGCTCTTCACTGTCAATATATTCCCAATCAACATATCTAGTGTCAGCAACAATGGGCTTCTTGTCCATAAGCACTGTCTCATAGAAATCTTGTTGCTCTGTGGTGTGGAACCTTGAGTCAACAGCTGTCCTTCTCCTGGTGGCATATGGATCAACTTGCCTCCATAGCCTGAGACCTTTGTCTTTCCTTTCCTTCATGTTTTCAGCTCGAGGATGAGCATCATTGTGGACTGGCAGTTTCTGACTGAGTTTCAGCAATACATGTGTGCCTCATCTTCTGACTCAGCTGGTGGCACATTGTCCTTCTTCTTCTCTGAAGCAGGAATGTTTCTCACTGTTTTCTTTGGCTTAGCAGCAGGCTTGGCTTGAGCTGCCTTTGCTGGAGCTGATGGCTTAGACCTTGTAGGTGCTCCTGCCCTGATGGCATCTCCCATCAACTTAGGCTTCTGAGGAGGCTAGGGTGCTTCCTCATCAGAATCATCATCAACTGCTTCATCATGTACAATCCTCTTCCTCTTGGAAGTTTTCTTTACCTTGCTGGAGGTTTCTTCTTCCATGCTCAACTTCTTGGCAACTGTGGACTTCTTCACCTTGCTGGTGCCTTTCTTGGTTTGTTGCCCTTGATGCTCTTTGGCAACCACTTTCCTCTTAGGCTTAGATGAAATCTCTTCCTCAGCAACAAAGTCAGAGTCCTCTTCATCAGAATTCCTCTTCTTCCTGGCCCTGGTGGCAGCAGGAGGCAAACCACTTGGTGTGCTCCTCTCACCATCATCAGAAAAACTGCTGGCTTCGGGACTAGTGCCCGCCTCGAATCTCAATTGGTGATTCAGATCTGCTCGCTGTCACTTGCATCGACATGGCCGACAACCTGTGAATAGATAAGGTATAGGCGTAATAGAAGAGTTATCACAAACTGCGAAAGATTTTGCAAAAGAATGAGTTCAAATTTCAGTTTTAGGTTTTCACTGAATGCATTTCGGTCCGCCGAGTCTAAAATTCGTGAATCCGAAGTGTCCGGACAGAACCATTCACACCACTTTCGGTTGGACCGAAATGGGTTTCGTCTAGCCGAGAACTCTAGGGTTTCACTAAATCCTCATTTCGTCGGACCGATTTGCACAACTTCGGTTAGACCGAAGAGTGCGGTGCAATGGCCAGAGGCCAAATCGGTCATCCGAGAATGTAGAATCACCACACCGAGATGTATTCGCGGAAACCTAACCCTAAAACTTTTACTCAATTTCGTTCTAAGAACAAATCTGCTGGATAGGAAGATCTCAATCGTGTGAAGAAGCTAGGCAAACCTATCGTGCATTGAATCGGAGGTTGAAGCACGAGAGGGATCGAAACTCACCCTAACTTGGTGGAGTTTCTCTACGGCGGCAACGGCGCGGTGAGATTGACCGTTGACGGCGACGGAGACCTGCGGCGAGGGCGCACAGGCAACGACGGAGACGATCCGGAGACCACGGCGACGGCAAAGAAAGGGTTTGGGGCGAGACGTTTGAAGAAAGAATCAACGCGCTGCCCTCGTATATATATACCTTCAATTGTCGGTGGGACCGAGTTGGAAAACTTCGTGGCACCGAGATGGTCTATGCGATTACTCACTTCGGTCACGCCGAAATTTGCAACTCGGTTTCACCGAGGTGAAAACCTAGATCAATCCAAGTGATTTCGGTCTGTCCGATTTTGAGTGGGTTGGTTTGACCGAAAATACTTAGAAGGTTTTGGAAGTTAAGCTTTTGACGGATCGGTGGCTCCGAGTGCTCCTCACTCGGTCTGTCCGAAAAAGACTTGTCCAAAGTTTGTGATATAAGCATGAATAGAGTTTGAGACAAGAAAGCATAGATAGCTAGGGGAGGAACTTAGGCATTCTTGTCCATCCATTTGGTCAAAAAGAAAATATCCAAAAAGACCAAAGCAACAAATGGATGTCCTCGAATGGATAAAATTATGCATCCAACATGCTCACACAATAAGATAGCAAATGAAATATGTGTCAAACATGCACAAACAAAACACTAGCTACTAGCACACAATTTGGCGATGACTAGGTCATCTATATATGAGTATATTGACTTAGGAGTCAAATGAGAACATTTGATCATAGGTCATACTCATCGCTTAAGCACAAGTGGGGTTACCACTTTTACATAAAGCATTAATGTGTTCACATCATTTGAAGATGCTTTAGCTCAATTCTTTAGAGCAAAGCTCCCCTTGATGTGAGAACCCTTTTAACGGGTCAAACTAACCTTGGGTTGTCGAGAAGACTTCATGTAGATGTTGAAGATGTGGATGCTCAATGTTGATGAAGATCATCAAGAGTTGGGAGCAATCCTTTGGATTCGGCACTTTCAATACCTACATGGGTTAGTCCCACAAGGAACAAACAAGGATATCCATGGACATAGATTGAAGTACACAATAGATGATGTCCACGAATGCAATGATTACCTTGTCCCTTGACTTACCAACAAGAGGGTTTGTGACTCCATGAACTAGTGCAAGATGTGGAAGTTGATTGCACAAGTTCTTGCCAAAATGAATGTGAGTGAAGTATGTTGGCGGAGTCACCCTCAAGAACTCTCTAGTTCTTCTTCTTCGGGATCCACATCATCTTGATGGGAATCCTTGGGGTAGTAGTTGAGCTTGTCGAAGTAGAACTTGAAGTTTCCTTGGGAACCCACTTGACCATGGCCTTAGGTGCTTCAATAAATGCATCAATCTCCTCTTGAAGCTTGTCCTTGCCCTTTAGCTTGTGGTCTTGTGGTGGAAGGTCATCTTGAGCTTGTTCCATATTGGAAGAAGTAGGATCATACTTCTCCTTTTGAGAAACAAACTTTGGAGTGGGATATTGACCTTCTTCCCATTCAACACCCTCGGCGTTGAACTTTCGCTCAAAACCAATTCCTTGATTCTTCCAAAGGCCTTCCTTGCTTACTTAACAATTTCTCAAAGTTCTTGCTTCCGCAAGGCTCTTGTAGACACCTTTCTCTATAATCCCTTTCAATAAACTATTTTCTTGCTCAAGTGAAACTTGGCTTGAAACATTTTTAGTGGAATCAAGAGAATTACTAGAACCAATTATGTTGTTTCTAGATGAAGAATTTTTCTTATGCTTCTCA
This sequence comes from Aegilops speltoides, assembly GCA_021437245.1. NCBI lineage: Eukaryota > Viridiplantae > Streptophyta > Magnoliopsida > Poales > Poaceae > Aegilops > Aegilops speltoides. Next base: position 136,936 of record JAHHZJ010001120.1, on the reverse strand, counting down.
TGCTTAGTTTTAATAGGTGGCAAGAAATTAGACAAGAGAAGTCGTTTGGCAAGATATGAAGAACTCTTCTTTCGAAGATCGTCATTGATAGCTTTTAGGAACTCATGTTCTTGCTCTAGATTGAGCTTCTCGAAGCGTAGCTTCTCATGAGATCTTAGGAGCTCTCTATGATCTTCTTGAGTTGTTTCATGAGCTAACTTAAGAGTGTTTAGTTCTTTAGTTAGACGCTCAATCTCCTTCATAGCATTGTCATTCGACTCTTCTCGACTATAAAGACTACTAGCATGTTCATCATTACTAGGCTCACTAGATTTATCATGTAAAAGCTCATCTTCACCAAGCAAGTCATCCTCATCACTATCAAAGTCAATAAATCCAGGATGTGATACCTTGGGGCCTTTAGCCATGAAGCATCTTCCAATTCCCTCATTTGGTGAATCAAATAAGTCATAGGAGTTGGAGTTGGAGGATACGAGAGCAAGACCGGCAACACCTTCATCTTGACTGATTCGGAGTTGGAGTGATAGCTTCTTTCGAGTGATTGTCGGAGTCGGAGCCGGAGACCCATTCACCAACATGAGCTTGATGTTTTCTTCTTGTGTAGCTCCTTGATGACTTGTCTTTCCTCTCCGAATCCTTGCTTCTCCGAGAGGATCTTCGCTCATAACGATCATCTCTACTCCTTCTCTCTTTCGAGGTGACTCTTCTCTTGAGCTTCTTCTTCTTGGAGATTCTTCTCTTCTCTTGTGGGGAGTCGAACACTCATTTGAGTAGTGTCCGGGTCTTCCACAATTGTAGCAGTTTCGATCACGACTTGAAGATCTCTTTTCATCATACGATCTAGACTTTGAGCTTCTCTCCTTGCTTCTACTCTTGTAGAATTTGTTGAAGTTCTTCACCATTAGGCTTATCTCTTCATTGGAAACTAGCTTGTCACTTGAGGTTGTGGGAGCTTCAACTGTAGCTTTGTAAGCACCACTTGACTTGTTGTGAAGCTCTTCCTTATCTTTAAGTGTCATCTCATGAGCAACAATTCTTCCAATGACTTGTAGGCTTGAGATTCTTGTAGTTTGGCATCATTTGGATCAAAGTGCACACGGTGTCATACTTTCCATCCAAAGCTCGAGAATCTTCTTGATGATGAATCGGTCGGTCATTTCTTTGCTTCCTAAGCCGGCAATCTCATTTGTGATGAGAGCAAGCCTAGAGTACATTTCAGCGAATTCTTCACCTTCCTTCATCTTGAACTTGTCAAGTCGACCTTGAAGAACATCTAGCTTTGATTCCTTCACGGACTCGGTACCTTCGTGCATTTCACCAAAGTATCCCAAATCTCTTTTGCATTCTCAAGACGGCTGATCTTGTTGAACTCCTCGACACAAAGCATTGAAGAGAATGTCACAAGCTTGAGCATTGTTTTGCAACATCCGCAATTCATCCGCTGTAGCTTCGCGATCCGGAACTTTTCCTTCCTCGAAGAACTCACCTTGCAAGCCAACACAAATAATGCCCCATGCGGCAGGGTTATGTCCAAGAATATGCATTTTCATTTTATGCTTCCAACTAGCAAAGTTTGAACCATCAAAGTAAGGACCTCTACGAAAATTACCCTCACTAGACGCCATACTCTCCTAGGTTGTGAAACCAAGCTTATGGAGTCCAATGCAATGGAAACCAATCCAATGGAGACCAAAGCTCTAATACCACTTGTAGGATCGAAAGTATGTCTAGAGGGGGGGGGTGATTAGACTACTTGATAATTTAAAAGTTTAGCCTTTTGATTAAGACAAATTTTTGGCAAGTTCACAATGATGATCAAGTCAAGTATCACCCTACACATGCAATTCTAGAGTTATGGCAGCGGAAAGTAAATTGCACATGTAGTAAATAGAGGTGGAGAAGAGCAAACGCAATTTGGAGACACGGAGATTTTTCTCGTGGTTCCGATAGGTGGTGCTATCGTGAATCCACGTTGATGGAGACTTCAACCCACGGAGGGTAACGGCTGCGAGAGTCCACGGAGGGCTCCACCCACGAAGGGTCCACGAAGAAGCAACCTTGTCTATGCCATCATGGCATACGCCCACGGAGGACTAGCCTTACTCGGGGTAGATCTTCACGAAGTAGGCGATCTCCTTGCCCTTACAAACTTCTTGGTTCAACTCCACATCTTGACGGAGGCTCCCAAGTGACACCTAACCAATCTAGGAGGCACCACCTCCAAAAGGTAATAGATGGTGTTGGTGATGATGAACTCCTTGCTCTTGTGCTTCAAATGATAATCTCCCCAACACTCAACTCTCCTCACTGATTTGGCTGTGGTGGAAGAAAGGATTGAGTGGAAAGCAACTTGGGAAGGCTAGAAATCAAGTTTCATATGGTGGGAGTGGAGCAACTTGATCTCAACACAAGGGTAGGTAGTTTTCTTCTCGAAAATGTAAGGTAGGAGTGGTAGTTCTTTCTGATGGCTCTCTCCACGAATGAAGAGGAGGTGGAGGGGTATTTATAGCCTCCACACAAAATCCAACCGTTACACACATTTGACCAATCTCGGTCAGACCGAAGTTGACAACTCGGTGAGACCGAAAGTTCAAATCTTGTGAACGTTGGGATTTTCGGTGGGACCGAAAATACAATCTCGGTTAGTCCGATTCTTCCAAATACTAGGGTTTGCCAATCTCGGTGGGACCGACTTTATCATCTCGGTGACACCGATTTGATTACGTATGTTCTGTAAGCTTGGCAACACTAGTTTCGGTGAGACCGAGTTTGGAATCGGAAAATCCGAAATTACTAGGGTTTGGCTATATGGCTGAGGTGGTTCATCTCGGTGTGACTGAGTTTATGGAATCGGTGGGACCGAGATTACTTATGAGTATATGTTGGAATGAAAGATTGCTGATAGTTTGGGAGATAGATCACTAAGCACTTTGAGCAACCAGATCATTATCATAACCTCATCCCCTTTTAATAGTATTGGCTTTCCTATAGACTCAATGTGATCTTGGATCACTAAACCAAAAATAGAGTCTTGAGCTTTTGCCAATGTTTTCCTTAGCATTTTGAGGGGTCCACATCTTCAGACATTGCCATACCCATATCACTGAACTTTCTGAAATGATACTCAAGAAGTTATTAGTTCAATGATATATATGTTGTTATTAATTACCAAAACCACCCGGGGATTAGTTGCACTTTCACTATCTCCCTGACTTGGATGGATGGCACGACATGCTGGAGTGATTGTCGATATATGACAATGTGTCCGTTTAGTCCATAGTTTCTTTTATGACAAAACTTTGAGTTATGCACGGTGAAACTTTATTTGTGATGTAATTAAACCGTCCTCCTCGACTAGCTTAAAATCACTCTAGTTAGGTCATTTGGGTAATGATGAACTTTGTTATTTATGCTTATGATATGTTGTTTCTATTTTTGCCAAGTCTGTCTCTTTGTGTTGCTCAACTATATATGTTGCATATCATCGACTCATGTGATGATGCAGGTGCATAGATCATAAATGGCGAAGAAGTGCTACGCCAGGAGTATATATACGACAAGTGGCTGGAGTGAAAGGCCAAGGTGTACCGGTTTTCGGTTTCGAGCGACACGCAAAGACTTAGTTTAGGTTCACGCTAATGCGAGAGAGGGATACTGAACTCATGTACTCAAAGTGATAGCTATTCTCATGTATATCATTGTTTAGATGGATGACGATGTATTTGCAAGTAATCGAGACTTGTATCGCTATTTTCGAGATTGATGACGAGATCGAGACCACTTTGTGTTGGATGATGATTATGATGATGACATGATTTGATGAGAATAATTGTATGTATATGCTATGATTACATTTGTATGTGGATGATATGCTAAAGATTATTGTATAAAGCCTATTCAAATGCAAAACAAATAAAAAACAAATCTGCAGGGAAAAAACTAATAAAACTAGTAGTAGCGGGGATTTAGCAAGAGCGCCGGCTTACCAAGAGCGCTTACACCAAAACGCGCTGCAGCTAATACCAAGAGCGCCTTTTCTGAACCGCGCTGCAGCAATTGTGTAGCAATGGCGTGTGTCAACACGCCGCCATCGCTACACGTTAGCTGAAGCGCTTTATTAGTAGCGCCGGTACCCGCGCTACTGAGGGTGCCCAAACCCGCGCTGCTGCTAGGCTTTTCCCTAGTAGTGTGGGATAATGATTTTGCAGGTACCCTGAGAGGCCCTTGAGTTTGCCGGAATGTCGATTAACTTCCGTTCCGGCAAATTCGGGTACTCCATATGTCCTATTTTCAGCAAAGGTCATGCTGAAATTTTCCTTGAATTTTAGCATGACTTTGCTAAAAATAGGACATATGGGGTACTTGTGACTAATGCATGGGCCGGGGTATCGTAGTAGTTAATTAAGTAGGATCAAGTGCCCCGCGTATTTGTGACTAATGCATGGCTTTTAGGGTGCCTCGTGTCGATAAAACCGAAATGATGAAAGCTTAGGCTTTTAGGGTGCCTCGGCGTCGAAAAACCCTCAATGATAAAAGCTTAGATTTTAGGATGCCTCGGTGTCGACAAACCCTAAATGATGAGACCATGATCTTGTTCCTTGACAATAACCAACCTTTTGACCAAACTTTGTTTCTATTTAGAGAGAAACATGGCCCACAACGATGAGGCCGGGGGTTCGGGCGGCAAGGCATTCTGGGAGCTGTCCCAGGAGATGGAGGAACAACCTCACTTGTATGAGGACACCGCCTTCCCCACCGATCCTGAGACCACTGATGGTGCCGCCGAGGATGACCCCACTGATGCCACCACTGATGGTGCCGCCGAGGATGCCACCATCGATGATGGCGGCGCCGCACAGATGGCAGCCAACCAAGAGGCAACGGAAGGACCGACGCCCGATCGTGCTCCTCACCTCAAGGAGGAAGTTATCAAGTGGACTCCAACGGGTATCCAACGGCGCCCGAACGAATAGTCAAGGGTACTCGCTTCAGCTCGGGTGCATTGTCCGAGCACCGCCTCGATCAACACCGAGAACCCGAGGCATCCCGACCGAGGGAATTTGCGGCACCTCCTCTTCACGAAGCTGCATTTAACGATACAAGTTCCCCGCTGAATTTGCAAACACAAGCCTCAAAGGGAATAAAGTAAACAATGCTGCCTCACGAAGATGAGCAAGGCCCCGTCTACTTGGAAAAGCAATGTGAAGAAAATGATCGATAAAGGTGAGAGTTATCAAGATCAAGGAGAAAAATCCTTCGATCACCAAGATGACTACAACGACTTCAAGATCAATTGCTCGAGCACCGCAAGCTCCCAATCAAGTGAGTGGGGAAACAAATGCGGGAGCTGAACATAGGGGAACACACACTCGGTCCCGGCGGTTACAGAGTGGCGGAGCCTATATGGGACAAGGAGGAGGCGGACCGTGCCGAGCAAGGCCTACCGCCCCTCTTCGACGAATACAGCGGTAACAAGCAGACCAGGAACTTTGTTAGGGCCCGGTACAAGAAGGACCCAAAAACAAAGGAGCTTACCACGGATCCGAAGACCAGGCAGCTTGAGCTTGTTCTGGTAAGGAATACACCCCCACGTAATTAGCTCCATATGGTTGCATTCTAATTAATGAAGCCAAATTTCTAAATGGTTCACATTCCTTCCGCAGCGCATCGAAAGCGAGGCTGGGTCGACTAAGAGCAACCCTTGGGACACCACTCTAAATAGGGCGTTGAATGTAATGAAGAAGAAGGATAAGCTCAGTAAGCCAACGTCAGCTGGTCGTGTGGCCGGCAAAGGCTTGTCGACAAAATGGGGGTCATACTATACCGCTGGTGTGCGGAAGGAGAAAAAGACCAGCTCGGAAAGCCAGGCGCGAGAGGTTCAAGAACTCAAGGAACAGGTGGTGTGGATTCTAGAGATTGTCCAAGAGCAAGTGGAACAACGACTCGGAGCGATTTATCACCGCCATTGTGCCTACCTTGATCTCGGGTTGAGTCGTGGATTGCGGGCGCCAACAGGGCCGCCCGATTCCTAGCTTCACGGCCAGAACTCGCATAATGCGATGGCGGGGCCATTGGTGCCTCGGCGGAGGCGGCATTGGTGTCTCCGACGCCGCACGGAGCTTAATGCACCCGGTGTACGCCGCCGCACCTCTGCAGCAAGCGCCCTCCGTTAATCGCGCCCGCCGTTGGCGGTAAGGCCGACATTAGCCGAGCTCGACGCCATCATCACGGTAACTAATTAAGCCGCCTCGCCGAGGACTTCATCTCCTTGCCTTTGATCGGGCATCCTCGACGCCCTACATGTTTTCGCGAGCGCGCCGACATTCCGTGCACTCTCCTCCACTTCGTGAACAACGAGTTGGTCGATGTCGCCAAGGGAAAAATCGTTTAACCGGGCAACCCCTTGTTCCACGGTACCTAGATGCCACCCAACTTGTTTAGGGTTCAACTGGTTCGGGTGCTGCCAGGCTGCGACGACTTGTTACCTTCGATTCGACCCGTCGGGGCCGACGATGAAGACGTGATGACCCTCAGCGCCTGCCTGAGCTGGCCCTTGGTTTGGCCGAAGAGCCAGATTCGTTTGGGGGCGGGGGACACAACCCCAAAGACAACACCGCCAGTCGTGCCGGCGCCAAGTCGGCCCCATGGCAAGACCACCGTAACGGTGCCGGACATCCCTATGCCACTGGATCCAAACATGCATATGACACAGGATCAGAACGACGACGACGGCGACGATGATACATTTGGCAACGTCGATCAGTACTTTGCCGATCATGGGTACGATGGCGACTTCATGGGGCCTCCTTCTCAAGAACCAAACCCAACAAAAGACGTGTGCGATCTAGCTGGTACCGCAGAGAAGCCAAGTTGCAACAGGCGCCGTCTGGCGTTCAGCTCTCAGGAGACGCCTCCAGCTGCCGACTTCACGGAGCCTCAGATAGGTGAGGTGCGAAATATTATCAGCCCCAACACACTCAAGAAGGCGGTCTGTGAGCAGAACTCGGTCCCATTACAGGAGAAGAAGAAGTCACGCAAAAGAAAGACTAAGAAGGGTGTGAGCCAGCCGGCACCGAGTACGATCTGTGCTCAGGACGGGCCACCTTCACCGCAGGATATCTCGAGGAGGGTGCATGTGGCGGTTAGGGCGATGCTACCGACAAATATGCTCAATGCTGCAACCAGTGCTATGCGGAGTCTGCATGATAGTGTTCTTGCTTTGGAGAAGCGGCGTCTCAGAGAGAAGGATGTGGCATACCCGGTTTTCGCGGCCAAGGTGCCAGAGGGCAAGGGCTTTGTGGATAACTCCATCGGGCGTACGATCGTCCTGTGTTTTGATGACATCCACGCTATGTTGACCCTTCATCCGCTGCACTACACCTTCGTTTGGCTATTTTCGCTGAGTATGGAGATGCGGATCATTCGCGACAAGACCCCGGACATCGTGATAGTCGACCCCTTCTACATGCGTGCAAGATCTTGGGCAGCGCTGGGACCGCAAGTCGCGAAGTTCTTACCTCGAAGGCGCCATTCGCAAACCAAGATAAGGATAACTTCCTCGTGCCTTACTTTCCCGAGTAAGTCCTCCCTCTACCGCCCGTAACATATGAATTCTTACATTTCGATCGCTTTTTCTTTTAACATTCCGTGTTTTCTGCAGTGACACACGCTGCACGCCATCCTCCTAAGCCCCAAATATTCCATGGCCACGATTTCGACCCGGACCGTCACCGAACGTAGACTACACAAATGTCAAGAAGGTTCTTGATGATGTTCTCCCTGCCACGCCAAATCTGGAGGCACCTTCACCAGGCCTAATCGTAAGTCACGGCAAGCATGTGTTCTCCCACAATACGACGTTCGCTGCGTCAAGCAGCCCGGGCGATCGAAGGGTGCCTACTACGCCATCCATCACATGCGGCGATCGTGCGACCATCATCAACTTCGCCACCGAGTAAACTCAAAGATTGGGCAAAGAGCGTGTCGGCAATCCAGACGCGGACCTCCGACAAGAATTCTTTCGCATCCAATGGAGTTTGCGGAAATCATCCATCAAGATGTCCTTCGTACCTTGGGGCAGTTCTACCTCAACAATCAACCGTCCAACAGTGACATCGACACAATGCTACAAATGCAGGCCGACAACGACCGTTATTTCATGACTCCCACGATAGACGGCGGCTTCATCCATGCTCCGGTCCCTTGAGTCGAGTCGAAAGCAGTGATGCTGTGTCTAGTTCTGAAACATCGATTGGCTCATGTTGTAATTAAACTTTAATGAACTTGTAGTATGTCTCATTGGTTTCGAGAGTCGTTCAACTTAGATGTAATCGATGCTATTAATGGCTTGCTTTTCTCTTCTGATCATTCTGTTGCATACTTATATATTGCTAATGTATTGTCTGTGAATTGGTACTAAAGTTTCGTTTGGCTAGTGCATAGCGATGCCGACGTATGTCGTGTACAAGGGTAAGGTTCCCTGAGTCTCGATGATCGGGAGGAGTGTCGGAGACAGGTTCACCGATTCAGCGGTAACAGTTACAAAGGGTACACCACTAGGGCCGAGGCCGAATCTAGATACGCCCGCTATCTAGCGGAGAGAGGAGGGAGCGTTGAGGAACCGGATGAAGACGAAGTTTCATCGTGATGATGCTCATCGTGATGACCGCAGCTCTCTTCTATGTGATGGTAGTTTAGATGATCGATATCGACTTGTAATGTGAAGACAAACTCGCTACTCGCGGTCTCGAGACTTGTAATATAATGTTCTATCTTTGTTCGGTCTTTTTAATTCGGAGACTAATATGATGAATTGTATTCGGAGACTAATATGATGAATTGTATTCAAAGACAAATCTTCTATTGTATTCGATGAATCTGCTGTTGATGTGTGCTGTCTATATTTTGTCAAATTATACATTTTGTAACCTGTGCAAAAAATAGAAAATAAAAAATAAAAAACCTAATATTCATACTAATGGCGGATCACATGACGAAGGCGCCATTAGTATGACAAAGGCATACTAATGGCGATCATCGGGCAAAGGCACCATTCATGCCGTTACTAATGGAGCATCCGGTGGTGGTGCGCCATTAGTATGCCAAAGCACTGGTATACATGGCCCCGGAGGCATACTAATGGCGCACTCGGCCAATACTAATGGCGATTTCAGCGGTCGCCATTAGTATACCAGATACTAATGGCGCACCAGGTGGTGCGCCATTAGTAAAAATTACTAATGGCGTGCTATCAATGGTGCACCACTAATGCGCCATTAATGGCCATTTTAGGTGCGCCATTAGTAGGGGTTTTTCTAGTAGTGCCCCCGTGGCTTTGTACTTTTCGAGCGACGCCGGGGTGCGGCTTTAGCGGAGGGCCTAGAGGCCTCTCTGTCGCGGCCACGAGGTGGCTGGTCGGCCGTGTCATGCACTGCTGATGTAGGTTTGGGTGCTTCCTCTTCTAATCGGGGTAGCAGCCTGCGTTTTGGGTAGCTCTTGGAGGGGCGTTCGAGTTCATACTCTTCGGCTGCAAGGACTTCAGTCCATCTATCGGCTAATAAGTCTTGGTCAGCTCTAAGCTGTTGCTGCTTTTTCTTGAGGCTGCTTGTCCTGGCCATAAGCCTGCGTTTGAAACGCTCTTGTTCGACGGGATCCTCAGGCACGACAAATTGCTGTCACCGAGGCTTGCCTCGCCTTCGAGGGAGGCATATAATTATCGCCCTCTACCTCTCATGCCGCTCTCTCATGAGGGCTGGCTTCTCCATCCTCCCGCGCTGAATCCTGCTAGAGGGGTTGTCTTCGCACCTTGTCCGGGTGTTATTGTCTCCGTGCCGTAATCTCCATTTTGCCGTGGCGGGATTTAGAGCGGCGCCATCGACGCCGGCGCTAGGCTGTTTCTTGGAGGGTCGTCCTCCGTTGTTCCATCGCCATTCCCATCCTTTGGGATGTCCACCATGTAAATGTCGTGATGACGAGGTGGCCTTCCAAAGTGCCACTGGCGCTGGTTCTTGGTTGTTTCCTGCATCGCCGTCCATACCGCCGATGTCTTCGGAGTCGAAGTCGAGCATGTCGGTTAAATCATCGGCATGTGGCTACAAAGTGGATGGTGGGTGGGCATTGAATTTCTTCGTCGTCCGCATCCCAACCTACCCGACCATAGTCCGCCAAGGCTCTCTCGATCTGAGAGAGACTTTAGTGAATTCAGGATGTCGCCAAAGGGCGAGTGCCGAAAGATGTCCGCAGCGGTGAATCTGATGATCGGCGCCCAATCGGATTCGATTAGCGGGCGCGAAGGTTCGAGTCCGGAGAGGAGTCCGCACCTTGGAGTCACGAGCTTCACAAAGGACAGGGTTGGTATTCAGCTCTATCGCCAGAGGTAGCAGCCCCGAGGCGGTGTCCAGCCACCCGCCCTCGACGTATGTCGGCTCGAAGCTAAGGGTCGGAGCGACACTTGTGCGGCCTCCAAGGAACTGTCCGCAGCGAGCTAGATCATGCCCATCGTGACAAAGGCGGCGCGCTTTGGTGTGGCTCGAACTCGTCGAAGATCAAGTCTCCGCGGACGTCAGCCGTATAGTTCAAACTTCCAAATCTGACCTGATGGCCAGGGGCGTAGCTCTCAATCTGCTCTAGATGGCCAAGTGAGTTGGCCCGCAGCGCAAAGCTGCCGAATACGAAGATCTGTCCGGGGAGAAAGTCTCACCCTGGACCGCGTCGTTCTTGATGATTGAAGGAGCCATCGGTCCTAAAGGTGACGACATAGAGGAACTCTCAATGAAAGCACCAATGTCGGTGTCAAAACCGGCGGATCTCGGGTAGGGGGTCCCGAACTGTGCGTCTAGGCGGATGGTAACAGGAGACAAGGGACACGGTGTTTTTACCCAGGTTCGGGCCCTCTCGATGGAGGTAAAACCCTACTCTTGCTTGATTAATATTGATGATATGGGTAGTACAAGAGTAGATCTACCACGAGATCAAAGAGGATAAACCCTAGAAGCTAGCCTATTGTATGATTGTTTTCGTCCTACGGACTAAAACCCTCCGGTTTATATAGACACCGGAGAGGGCTAGGGTTACACAGAGTCGGTTCCAATGGTAGGAGATCTACATATCCGTATTGCCAAGCTTGCCTTCCACGCCAAGGAAAGTCCCATCCGGACATGGGACGGAGTCTTCAATCTTGTATCTTCCTAGTCTAGGAGTCCGGCCAACGGTGATAGTTCGGCTATCCGTACACCCCCTAGTCCAGGACTCCCTCAGCTAGGGTTTACATGGAGTCGGTTACAAGGAAGGAAATATAATATCCGGATCGCCAAGCTTGTCTTCCACGCAAAGGAGCGTCCCATCAGGAGACGAGACGGAGTCTTGAGTCTTGTATCTTCACGCTCCAATAGTCCGGATAAAGTATGTAGTCCGGCTGTCAGGATACCCCCTAATCCAGGACTCCCTTAGTAGCCCCTGAAGCAGGCTTCAATGACGATGTGTCCGGCGCGTAGTCTTGTCTTCGGCATTGCAAGGCGGGTTCCATCTCTGAATACTCCAAAGTAATTATTGAACACTTAAATCATGTCCAGATCTGCAAAATGATCTTCTCATACCAACGTAGAGAGAATGATATTTCACAAATGCAATCTGCTGACAACTTTTTTAGACAACGTGACATGTCATTACGGTCAGGTCATTTTGAACTGTTTTCCCACAACCAGCCACATCACATATTGCGAGGCGGTTTCCTTGACACGTCTTGTCAAAGCAGAGATCGTGTCCCCTTATCACGGGATTCTCATCAATACGGGTATGGGTAACCCAACTGTGCCATCAATCGGGGTGCTTGGGAAATAAGCAATTCTCAACGGGCAAGTGGGGAGGCGCACTGCTTTCGTTGCCTCTATAAAGGGATAAGGGTTCCCCATTTTCACCCGCGCCTTCTTCCTCCTTTGCTCACCCTTGCCTCCTTGAGCTCCAGTGCCCTATCCCAAGTCTTCTCCGCACAACTAAACATGTCCAGAGCAGGAGGCAAGTGGGTGGCCTCCACCGTGAAGGAAAAGCATATCGCGAATCTTCGGGCAGGCGAATACTTGGCCACAGACATCGCGCACCGGCTACCGGACGCTGGGCAGATCATTCCAACTCCGGAACCTCACGAGAGGGTCGTGTTTGTCGCTCACTTCGTCCGTGGACTGGGATTTCCACTTCATCCCTTCGTTTGCGGGCTCATGTTCTACTACGGGCTAGATTTCCATGATCTAGCCCCAAATTTCGTCCTCAACATCTCGGCGTTTATCATCGTGTGTGAGGCCTTCCTCCGCATCAAGCCTCATTTTGACTTGTGGCTACAAATCTTCTGCGTGAAGCCGAAGATCGTGAGCGGCCAGGAAGCGGAGTGCGGAGGGGCCATGGTGGGCAAGATGCCTAACGTCACCTAGCTTAGCGGCTCCTTCACAGAGACCGTGAAAGGGTGGCAATCGAGGTAGTTCTACATCACCGAGCCGCGCGACGCCAACTGGGCGGCGGCCCCCGAATTCCGATCCGGAACCCCCATGCGGCTTACCTCCTGGGAAAGGAAGGGCCTGGCCTAGGGCGAACCTACAGAGCTGACCGGACTCCAGAACTGCATCAAAAATATGAAGGACAAGAACATCAAGCTTGTCAACGTGGTCCAGGTCATGCTCGTCCGCCGGATCCTTCCGTGCCAAAGACGGGCATTCAATCTGTGGGAGTTCGTCCCGGCCGAACACCAGACACTTCGAAAGCTCTACGACATGACGCACAAAGACACATGGAAGGCGTTGTTCAAGGCCTCCGAAGTACCTCCTCCCACATCCAAGGACCGCGGACTTCATGCCGCGCGGCCCCCGTCCGGTGAGTTTTCTGACTACTACTGGATTTAGTTCTTCCCAATATATTCATGGGGGAGTCTTAAGTCATTGTGTGTATTTGATCAGGATTATGTGGAGACAGCGGAACGGATTGACTGTCCGGCTCCGCTGCCGGAAGGTCCAGCCGATGCTCTCCTGACGGAGATGCTAGTCCCGGCGCCCTACAAGGCACCGAAAAAAGGCCCCAGGGACTAGAAAGGTTCTTCGACGTAAGGTCGTACCGGACGCCTTGTCCGAGGATGACGAGGCTCACTTCGGGGGAGGAAGAAGAGGAAGAGGCCGCCCCATCCGGAGAGGATGGGGGACCTAGGAAGGCGGACCAGGGGGCTGCGAAAGGCCCCCGGTGCAAGGCCGTCATACCCACGTCGTCTGAAGGCGATGAGGCAGATTCCTCCCGTGGAGGCGGGGGGAAACACGAAGAAGTCCTGCCTCCCCGCACTGGGGAGGAGAAGAAGAGGAAATCCGCCCTGGAGGGGGAGGCTACGACGTCCAAGAAGGGAAATGGGTCCCTTCCGGACTACTCTACCACGGCCGCTCACAGTGATGAAGAGTGGCTGCCCAGGGGGAAGCCCCTAGCGAGATCGTGAGTCTCCGCACTCTATTGTACTTTAGCGCAACTTTGCTTCATAGTCTTGTTATAACGCCGAACATATATGCAGTCCGGCCGCCCATCACAGGATGTCGTCTTCGGATGGGTCTTTGAGTGATTCAGAGATGAACTCGCTCCCGACGGCCACCACTCCTCGACCTACGGATGACACGGAGGTGTTGTCCCAAAGGCTCCCGGAGCAGGGGGAGGTGACTCTGGAGATGTCCCAAGGCGGGATTCCGGACGCCGGGCACACGGGGTACAGGATCCCCGTGGATCGTGCCGATGAGAGCCGCAACCAGCCGAGCTCTCAGCCGGATACTATGCCGGAACCTTTGATGGTTCCGGATTCTGGCAGGCGCCCCCCCGTTAGGGAGGGCGAGCCGTCCGTGCCGATGACTTCCGTCACGCTAGAGGCGTCAGATAGTCTTCTGGAAGTGCTCCGTGGCGCTTCCATGGATGACGAGCACCGTACTCTTATGAGTGCGGTGATTCAGAAGGTTCTGTCCGCCAAGAGCGGACTAACCGAAGCCTGCACTAGCCTCCTGGCAGGGTTTGAGGTAAGTAATAAAAATGTAAAATTATCACCCGATAGGTAGTAGCCCCTGATACTCTGTTTGGTGTTTGAAAAAAAGAGCCAAAGGGAGGGTCAATTAAAATCCACAGGAGTCTAATAGTAAGTCTTTATGGATAAGCAGGCTATGTTGCTTGCCGCTGCTGTCCGCATAGCCGAGGTCGCCGGACTAAAACGGGACTTGGAGCAGGCGCGGGGAGAGCTCGGCCTCACGAAGAGGCACCTCGAAGAGAACAAAGGTGAGTGATACCCCGTTCTCATATAATGAGGTATAGATGAAATTGGTTATTCTAACAACAAAGCGTCGCAACTTTGTAACAGGGGCCACCACCGAAGTGGCGTCTCTGAAGAAACGTTGTCCGAGGCCGAGGACAAGGCGGCTCTGGAGCGCAAGGAGTGCGAGAAGCAAGATGCTAGAGTGGGCGAGGTACGGCAAGAGCTCCAGGAGCTCGGCCAAAAGTTCGAGTCTTTGGAGCATGATCTTAAGATGAAAGAGACTGAGCTTGCGAAGGCTCTTGCGGGTGTGAAAGATACCAAGGCCGAAGCCGAAAAGGCACAACAGGAAATCCAGGTGGCCAAGAAGATAGCAGCGGGTAAGACATTCTTTGTGCAAAGCAAGCATGTGGAGGAGGCGTTTCTTTTACTTACCTGAATTTGGAGCTCTCCAGGGGCAATCACAGATCTGCCACGCAGCGTATCAGATGCCGCGGAGTTCTACCGTGCCGAGGAGGGGAGCTCCACGGAGAAGCTGTTCTGCTCCTAGTATGCTGGGGCCGAACACCCAATGCCTCTGAGTGACCAACTGAAGCAGTTGGTTGAACACCACAGGGCAGCCGAGGTGGCTATGAAAGATTTCATAGTCCGGATGTGGCCTGGTGAGCCCCTGCCCACTAGCTACTTCGGCCTTATCAAGCAGATGGTAAATGATTGTCCGCGGCTTGAAGTGATCAAGCGATCTGTTTGCATTGAGGGTGCCCGCCGGGCCTTTGCCCGTGCGAAGGTGCATTAGGGCAAGCTGGATGCAGAGAAGCTAGTGAAGGACGGGCCGCCGGAGGGCAAGGCGCATCGCTATCCCGAGAAATATTATGATGGCGTTATGAAGGGCGCTCGTCTCGTGGCCGATGAATGCACCAAGGACAAGATCCTTGAGTAAATGTACTTCTGTCGTTGTTGTAATATAAAGACGAAGTTACTTGTGCTATGCAGCACTGTTTGATTTAAAATATTACCTTCTGTGCGACTGTTTATAGAATTCTGAAAGTAGGCCAGTCGTCGGCTTCCACCCCCACGTAACTAGTACGGGGGTGTTCCTGGAAAAACCTAGACACTCTTTATCCAAAATTTTGGTCCCTTAAGGAGGTATCCGGCGCAACGAACAAGGCAATCGGTCTATGCGGCTTTATAACTTTCACTTAGCCATAGA
The DNA here is from genome assembly GCA_021437245.1 of Aegilops speltoides. Classification (NCBI taxonomy): domain Eukaryota; kingdom Viridiplantae; phylum Streptophyta; class Magnoliopsida; order Poales; family Poaceae; genus Aegilops; species Aegilops speltoides. The sequence continues at coordinate 121,475 of JAHHZJ010001120.1, read as the reverse complement.
AGTCTGCCATTTTAAATTTCGGTGAAGCCCCTAGAATTTGGAAGGCTGAATTGGGGCGCTATATACGCCTAAATCGGGCGAGGCCGATTCCTCGCCTAAAGCGGAAAAAATCTTTAAGGATTTTAAGACCTCTCGAACAACGACCGGCTCTCGCCGCATCATGCTAGTCAGTTTTCGGCTTTCTCTACTGAGGTGCTCGTCCGGAAGAACCGGGACACAATCTCAGTAGTTCTCCCTGTGCTACCTTAGCCGATATAACGAAACGTAAGGTACCAAAACAAGGGAGCCGGGCAAACCCAACTATTGACCCAAGACGTGATTAGGAGCTGATGCATACAGTGCTATAAGTTTGGGGTGCCGCACTGTTGAAAGTGTTCGGACTTGTTTTGCCACATTATGGGGCACCATAAAAAGCCCCTGGCCAACTGATCGTACCAAGGTGTACAGATGCAATATTAAATAAACATTTGTAAGAAAAATGCGCAAATAGGGAGAATAAGTTGACTCTATATATTATCTCCCATTGATGAATAATACATTTAAGCGTATGTTTACAATGGGTGCTGAGGGAGTCCTGGACTAGGGGGTGTCCGGACAACCGGACTATCATCGTCCGCCGTACTCCAAGACTACGAAGATACAAGATTGAAGACTCCGTCCCGTGTCCGGATGGGACTTTCCTTGGCGTGGAAGGCAAGCTTGGCGATACGGATATGTAGATCTCCTACCATTGTAACCGACTCTGTGTAACCCTAGCCCTCTCCGGTGTCTATATAAACCGGAGGGCTTTAGTCCGTAGGACATAACCTCCATTACAACAATCATACCATAGGCTAGCTTCTAGCGTTTAGCCTCCTTGATCTCGTGGGAGATCCACTCTTGTACTACCCATATCATCAATATTAATCAAGTAGGACGTAGGGTTTTACCTCCGTCAAGAGGGCCCGAACCTGGGTCAAACATCGTGTCCCTTGTCTCCTGTTACCATCCGCCTAGACGCACAGTTCGGGACCCCCTACCCGAGATCCGCCGGTTTTGACACCGACATTGGTGCTTTCATTGAGAGTTCCTCTGTGTCGTCACCGATAGGCTCGATGGCTTCTTCAATCAACAACGCCGTCCAGGGTGAGACTTTTCTCCCCGGACAGATCTTCATATTTGGTGGCCGCCTCGCGGCCAACTCGCTTGGCCATCCGAGCAGATCGAAGCTTACGCCCGCCATCGGTCAGGTTCGAAGCCTAAACTTCACAGCCGACATCTGCGGGGACTTGATCTTGACGGACTCGAAGCGACAAACGAAAGCGTGCCGCCATTGTCTCGATGGGCATGATTTAGCTCTGCCGCGGACGGTGCCTTGGTGGCGCGACACGAATCCGCCCGGCTCGCGGCCGGAGCCAATAGCGCAGACGAGGACGGTGGCTGGACACCGCCTCGGGGCTGCACCTTCCACGGCGATGGAGCGAACACTAACTTTGTCCTTGTAAAGCTCGTGACTCGGGTGCGGACTCGCCGACTCAACCCCGGCGCCCACCCAATCGAATCCGATTGGGCGCCGATCATGGAGTTCACCGCCACGGACATCTTCCAACACTCACCCTTTGGCGACATCCTAAATTCGCTAAAACATCTCTCGCTATCCGGAGAACCCTGGCCGGATTATGGCCAGGATGGTTGGGATGCGGACGACGAAGAAATTCAAAGCCCTCCCACCACCCACTTTGTAGCCACTGTCGACTATCTAACAGACATGCTAGACTATGACTCCGAAGACATCGACGGTATGAATGACGATGCCGGAGACGATCAAGAACCAGCGCCTGCAAGGCACTGGAAGGCCACCCCAACACATAACGTAGATATGGTGGACACCCCAAAAGGAAGCGACGACGAGGAACAACGGGGCGCGGCAAAGGATAATCCCGCCGATAAACAACCAAAGCGGCGGCGCAAGCGTCGCCCTAAGACCCGCCTCGACATAGACAGCATTCCTAATGACCCAGCGTTAGAGCAGGGCAAACCAGTGGACGACGAACATGCAACCAAGCAACCGTCCGAATAGGACGAATCGGATAATCAATCCGATCCCGGCGAAACCAACAGTCCAGGCGACCTCACACCGGACATACTACCGGAACACAAAAACCTTCACGGAAGACTCGTCGCCACCGCAGGAAGCCCGAAGAAGGAAAAACGGAAGCTCAAAACAGCGGAAGACATACTCAGAGAGAGATGGAGCAAAGTGCTCAAAACCGCAGACAAATACGGCAATGGCCATCAATCAAAGAGCTATCCGAAGCGCAAGCTGCTGCCAGAATTTGATGAGGAAGCCATAAAGCCCCCACAGTCAAAAAACAAAGAGGCCGCCTGGCCGGATAGACGACCAGATGATAGGCCCAAATCTACAAACAGCGCCGCACATAAGCCGACTCATGACCCTGGGAAAACAGATGGCCCAGCCAGGTCCATTTATGGGCCAAAAAAGAGGGCCCCAGGAAGCAGCACGACATGTCAAGTGTTCAAAGACAACGACACAACCAAATACAGGGGCGCCGTACACCCACTATGTTTCACCAATGAGGTGCTGGATCATGAATTCCCAGCAGGGTTTAAACCCATAAACATAGAGGCTTACGACGGAACAATAGACCCTGGAGTCTGGATAGAGGATTACATACTACACATACATATGGCTAGAGGAGATGATCTCCACGCCATAAAATACCTACCCCTCAAGCTCAAAGGGCCAGCTCGGCACTGGTTCAAAAGTCTCCCGGAAAATACTGTTGGAAGTTGGGAAGAGCTTGAGGATGCGTTCAGAGCAAATTTTCAAGGGACTTATGTCCGCCCTCCGGATGCAGATGATCTAAGTCATATAACTCAACAGCCCGGAGAGTCAGCGCGCAAATTCTGGAACAGGTTCCTTACTAAAAAGAACCAAATAGTCGACTGTCCGGACGCCGAAGCCTTAGCAGCTTTTAAACACAATGTCTGAGACAAATGGCTTGCCAGACACCTCGGCCAAGAGAAGACGAGGGCAATGTCCGCGCTAACAAGCCTCATGACCCGCTTTTGCGTGGGGGAGGATAGCTGGCTAGCAAGATGCAGCACCAGCGACCCGAGTACATCCGAGAGTAGAGATGGAAACGGAAAATCACGGCGCAGAAAGGATCAGCGCCGGAATAAAGAAAAAAGCCCAAAGAATGCGGCGGTCAACGCCGGATTCAAAAGCTCGCGGCCAAACAACAAAACACTACCTCTTAAGGATAACAGTGATGAGCTATCCAACTTAAACAAAATTTTGGGTCGGATATGTCAAATCCACAAGACTTTAAGGCACGCAAACCACACCCACCGAGATTGTTGGGTTTTCAAACAGTTCGGCCGACTAAATGCCGAACACAAGGGGCTCGACGCATCAAGCGAGGATGATCATAAACCCCACAAGCAGAGCACCGGAAAACAAAAGACTTTCCCACAAGAAGTCAAAGCAGTAAACTCACTTCATGTGATAATACGGAAAAACAATGCGGCACGCGCTAAGACGGGTCTCGCACGGTCCACCCCAGCGGAACCTCGAGATTGGATGTCAAAACCAATCACTTTCGACCACCTGGATTACTCCAGAAGCATTCAGAATGCAGGATGGACTGCTCTGATATTGGATCCTATAATCGACGGACTACAATTTACACAAGTCCTGATGGACGGAGGCAGCGATTTAAACCTGATATATCCAAACACAATCCGCAAGTTGGGGATAGACCTTACTAAAATTCGACATAGCCGCACTTCCTTTAAAGGAGTGATGCCAGGCCCTTATGCCAAGTGCACAAGCTCCCTATTACTAGAAGTTATGTTCGGGTCACCGAACAACTTCCGACGCAAAAAGCTAACCTTTCATGTCGCCCCATTCAAAAGTGGCTATCAAGCACTATTGGGACGTGAAGCTTTTGTCCGCTTCAACGCCGTACCACATTACGCGTCTCTTACACTTAAAATGCCCGGTCCACGTGGCACCATTTCATTGCGAGGGTCATTTAAAGACCCTGGACACGGATAGACGAGTCTGGCATAAATAAGCTAGGGGCTACCTAGCCGCACGCCCCTTCACAAGGGGCTGAGCGTATAAGCAACAACGAGCTAATATAGACTCCGCTTTGCTCATTACTATTTTTCATACACCTTTTTTCGCACGATTTCCTTTCAAAGTAAGTTCCTCTCTTTTTTACAGATGAACGACGTGCACACCCGTCCAGGATAACGGCACAACGGAGACACAGGCGCAAACGTGCAGTAGGGACCCGTTGCAAGGATTCTTTTCAGATTAAGACCCTGCGTAAACCTTTTTTACCGCTCTTGTTGCTATAACCCCTGGCTTCTCATTATAACCAGTGTGGAGCCTGACGTTTTGGCATCGGCCGCGTCAGATGACCTTGCCCGTACTTGGACACTAGGGGCTTAGGGCATTGTTCTGCCCATTATCATAAAGACCGAACACCTTAGGGAGTGTTCGGCGTCTCGAGTTAGGCCTTATATGCATCAGCTCCGGATCATGTCTTTGGTCAAATGTTGGGTTTGCCCGGCTCCTGTGTTTTGCTGCCTTACGTTCCGTATCATTGGCTAACGCGGCACCAGGAGAACTACTACGATTGTGCCCCAGTTCGCTTGGCGAGCACCTCAAGAGAGAAAGCCGAAAACGATCATCATGATACAAATGAGAGACTGGTCAAGCACTTGATTGACCACCGGAATGTTTAGAATTCCTCCGCTTTGACGAAGGACCGTTTCCCGGTCAGGCACATACACGCCCCGAATTCGAAGAGTGCGGTGTCCCCAGGGGCTATATAGTAGCCCCACCCTCGAACTCAATGGCTAAGAGAAAGTGATAAAGCATCATAGTCCGGATTGCCTCGTTTGCTACGCTACCACCTCCTCAACAGGACCGAGACGCCGGATTAAGTGTGAAAATGCGCTATTTTGCGAACACCCCGCACCTTGTGCGTGGGGGTAGTCAAGACTGCCATCTTTCAAAGTTATACACATGTATACATAAACGGCCGCATAGGAGATATTTCAATACTTGGAACGCACAAGTATAAAAAGCGATTACATCATAATCATTGTTCTACAAAATAAAAAAACGTTCATTTGAATGTGACATTTTTTGAGCACTGCGACTCTATTACACGAGCACCACGCATAACTTCCCCAAAATAGTGCTCAACGGGTAACCGGCTTTCATCCGAACCCTGGGTTGCTACAGCGGCGGCATCCATCTCTGTCCAATGTGTCTTCACACGGGCAAGGGCCATCCGCGCACCCTCTATGCAGGCCGACCGCTTCATCTCCTTGATATGATGCGGCACCGCCCCAAGAAATTGCTGCAATAAGCCAAAACAGCTCGTCGCCTTGGGCCTCTCAGGCCAGACATGAGCCACGATATCCGTCATGGCAAGTCCGGATGGCCTGTTCAGCTCAGCCCATTCGGCCAACCGATCGGTCAGCGAAAGTGAATGATCCGGACTATGGAACTGAGACCAAAATAGCTCTTCCGTCTTGTGATCCTTCTGGCTTCGGAAGTGCACAACGGCATCTGCCGCACTTGCCGCTAAGTCCATATATGGATCCTCCGGACCCCACAGCTGGCCAAGCTGGACATACTTTGGATCCATAAACCTGCGGCGTAGCAGAAAAGGCTTGCCAGCCATAATGTCTCCGGCCTGACGCAGCTCCTCCTTCATAGCCCGCATTGCAGAATGGGTATCCTTGGCTTCGGCGGTGGCCTTCACCAGGTCTTCTCGCTCCGATAGGCGCTCCTTTTCAAGAGCCTCATTGCGGTCGGTAGCATCCTTCAATTTAACGGCCAATTCGCCACCTCTTCCTAACTTCGGCGGTGTGCAGCCCTTTCGCTTAACTCCTCGGCGCCCTCGAGGCAGCCGCGTTTCTTTCCGCCTGCTCCTTGGCTTGAGCAAGTTCTCGCGAAAGGCTTCTCCACAAAGCAGCAGCACCATCTGCGTCAAGCATAAATATTGTAAGAGGTGATCTTTAGCTCCCTTAATAGGTGACTGCGGAGAATCAATTTACCTTGCGACTCGTCAAGTCGCTTGTTGACTAGCGCGATGTCCGCATCCGCTACATCGAGTTGCCGCATTAATTCGGCTACTCCATCAGTCCGGCCAGCCCCCGGACTATCCGCCACCTGCATAGGAAAGGCGACACTTAATACCTGCGATTTTGATCCTCGGCACGCTGTCGCTTTCGACAACCTACCGAGTCTTAGGGGCTACTATCTATACAGGGCGCACTTTCATGTGCAAAACTTGCAAAAAGGCGCGTCGTTTTTATGTACCTCAAACCCCGCCAGCAAACTCCTGACGGCATTGTGCAATCCGCTTTCGGCGGACGAAATCCTTCCGATCACCATGGTCATCAACGCAAGGTGATCTTCTGAGACGGACGCCTGTCAAGCAGATCCTTCAGCTCCCCCGGCCGAACACTAGTCGGCGCCGAACTCTTCGGCTCTGTCTTGACTCGGGATACCCTCCGTGATTTAAACTTCAGGCTCGTCCGCCCTATCCGACGGCGCAGCAGACGGAGGCGTCTCGCTCTCCATCATCTCTGGACGAAGATCCCCCGAAGACGAGCTCATCTGAGAAGATTGCAGATCCGAACTACAAGGTAAAATTTTTGGTTATCCTCAGAAGCACAAATAGGGATGTTTTTCATTAATGAATTCCCCTTTTTCTACTCACGGCTCGCTAGAGGGCTGATTCTTTAGAGAAGACTGTGCGGCCGGGGGCTCCCTGGACGCAGGACCCTCCGGCGAAGATTTCTTACCCCGCTTAGGGGCTTTGGCCTCTGGGTCCTCGGAGGCGGTCCTCTTCTCCCCCTGGAGGGAGGGATTCTCGATCCCCCCTTCTTCGAGCGCCCCCTTGGGCGGGGCGGTAGCTCCTTTGTTTCCCCCGCGCCTTCTTCTGAAGGCACAACCTCCAACATTCTGACCAGCATGGGCTCCGGCGCGGTCTCTGGGAGGGGGGCCGGACACCATATCAGCTTTGCTTGCGCTATCCACTCCTGCCGAAGGATAACGGATTAAAAGGCGAATCGAAGAAAGGCAAAGAAATGGTACGTCCGAAGTCTGAGCTACTTACTGGGTATCCGGGCGATTGCAGCTTAGGCCGGCATCCTCGGTCAATTCCGGACACGCCACTTGTGGTCCGAGGAACAACTTGTACATCTCCAAGGGTGTCGTACCCATGAAGTGTTGGAGAATCCGTGGTCCCTCCGGGTTGAACTCCCATAGCCGGAGAGGACGGTGTTTGCAGGGCAGGAGACGCCTAATTAGCATAACCTGCATCACCACGACCAGATCGATCTCCCTCGCTTGGAGGTCTCGAATCCGGCCCTGCAATAGGGGCACGTCTTTTGACGGCCCCCCAATTGAGCCCTTGGTTGACCCACGACATCAACCGTCATGGAGGTCCTGAGCGGAACGGAGGCGGCGGCTTCTGCCTGCTGCCCCTCGGAGCGGTGATATTGAACCACTCTTGCTGCCATAAGCCGAGCTCCTCTTGGAAGGAGCCCTTAGGCCATGGGGCATCGGCCCTCCTGCTTACGGCCGCCCCACCGCATTCAGCTTGACGCCCCCCGACCATCTTCGGCTCCACATTGAAGGTCTTCAGCCACAGGCCGAAGTGGGGGTGACGCGGAGGAAGGCTTCGCAGACAACGATGAATGCGGAGATATGGAGGATGGACTCCGGAGCCAAGTCATGGAATTCCAACCCATAGTAGAACATGAGCCCTCTCACAAAAGGATCCGTCGGGAAGCCTAAACCCCGACGGAGGTGGGATACAAAGACGACATACTCACCGGGCTCGGGGGTCGGGATGGCCTGCCCTTCGGCAGGCAGCCTATGCGAAACCTCGTAAGACAGGTACTTGGCCTCACGCAGCTTTAGCACGTCCTCCTCCGTGACGGAGGAGGGCACCCACCGGCCCTGAAGGTCGGAGCCGGACATTGTTGAAGGTCCGAAGCGCTCGAATATGGGGCTCTGAGTGTTTGGAACTTGGAGCGAGGAGAGGATTCGACGGAAGATTGAAGAGAAGAAACGAGCCTTGGTCCTATTATAAAGAGGGAGAATACCAAGGGCCGTCACCGTGAACGTTCAGGATTCGCCTTCGATAGAGGAGGCGTGGCGACGGGCGCGGTTGGGTTACCCACGCCCGTATTGATGAGAATCCCGGAATAAGGGGAACACGATCTCTGCTTCGACAAGACGTGCCAAGGAAACCGCCGCTAAACGCTAAGCGAGGTGGTATAATAAAAACGGTTCAAGTAAAGGCTTGGTAGTGGTGTGACGTCACGCCGCAAAATACGTCAGCAGATTGAACTTGTGTACATTTTATTCTCTCTACGGTGGAATGTGGAATTTGTTTTGCAGAGCCAGACACTATCCTGGTGTTCACAATCCTCTCTGGATTATTCAAATGAGGAACCCGCCTTGCAATGCCGAACATTATGCGCGCCGGACTCATCGTCATTGAAGCCAGGTTCAGGGGCTACTGAGGGAGTCCTGGACTAGGGGGTGTCCGGACAGCCAGACTATCATCGTCCGCCGGACTCCAAGACTACGAAGATACAAGATTGAAGACTCCGTCCCGTGTCCGGATGGGACTTTCCTTGGCGTGGAAGGCAAGCTTGGCGATACGGATATGTAGATCTCATACCATTGTAACCGACTCTGTGTAACCCTAGCCCTCTCCGGCGTCTATATAAACCGGAGGGCTTTAGTCCGTAGGACATAACCTCCATTACAACAATCATACCATATGCTAGCTTCTAGGGTTTAGCCTCCTTGATCTCGTGGTAGATCCACTCTTGTACTACCCATATCATCAATATTAATCAAGCAGGACGTAGGGTTTTACCTCCATCAAGAGGGCCCGAACCTGGGTAAAACATCATGTCCCTTGTCTCCTGTTACCATCCGCCTAGACGCACAGTTTGGGACCCCCTACCCGAGATCCGCCGGTTTTGACACCGACAGGTGCGTTTAAGCAGAGGTAAATAGGACTATTTAACATGTCCTATCCAAGGGCAGGCTGCATGTAGGTATATAAAACAGGTATAACGATCGTGAACAGATTCCACAGGTATTTCCTTTTGTGCATAAAGCTGTTGCCTCCTTGGTTTTCTCTCCGTAAGTCCGACAATCCGGCTCTTCTGAAGAGGCTGCCCTAAAGCAGTGTCCTGAAAGATAAAAAGGGAGGGTTATGAAGGTATGTTGCGGTTATACCGCACTGTTGACTGAGTCACTGCTGCGCGTCTGCCTATGCCCATGGTATTTTGAGTGCGTAATTATGTACGCGTGGCATGAATGCTGCTTTGATGGGGCTTGAGCGGAAGCCGGACTGCTAGTCGTGCTCTTGGTGTGCCTGATGATCCTGTTGTGGGGTGCTCCGGACTCGCTTGACGGTGCTCGAGGTTGCTGTTGCCGGATTGGTGGTTTCTCGGAGGAGGCCGCATTGTACTTCCGCCGCGAGGGCTGCAGTATGCTCTTCTGTACGGAGAGAGCGGTCCATGTTTACGTTGACTGTTATGACCCCGCGCGGTCCTGGCATCTTGAGCTTCAGGTATGCATAGTGTGGTACCGCATTGAATCTAGCAAATGCGGTTCGTCCAAGCAGTGCGTGGTAACCACTACGGAAAGGGACGATATTGAAGATTAACTCTTTGCTTCGGAAATTATCCGGAGATCCGAAGACCACTTCCAATGTTATAGATCCCGTGCAATGGGCCTCTACTCATGGGATTACACCTTTAAAGGTGGTTTTGGTGGATTTTATCCTTGAAGGGTCGATGCGCATTTTGCGCACTGTGTCCCGATAGAGCAGGTTCAGGCTGCTACCGCCGTCCATAAGGACTCGCGTGAGGTGGAATCCGTCAATAATTGGGTCTAGGACCAATGCGGCTGAGCCGCCGTGACGGATGCTGGTAGGGTGATCCCTACGATCAAAAGTGATCGGACAAGCTGACCATGGGTTGAATTTGGGGGCGACTGGCTCCATCGCGTAGACGTCCCGTAGTGCTTGCTTTCGTTCCCGCTTGGGAATGTGGGTGGCGTAGATCATGTTGATTGTTTTCATCTGGGGAGGAAATTTCTTCTGTCCCCCCGTGTTCGGACACCGGGGTTCCTAGTCAACGTCGCTGTGCAGCCCCTTGTCCTTGTTTTCGGCGTTTATTTTACCGGCCTGTTTGAACACCCAGCAGTACCTATTTGTGTGGGTGGCTGGCTTTTCCGGGGTGCCATGAATTTGGCACGAGCGTTCTAGTATGCGGTCCAGACTAGACGGTCCCTGATTGTTTCTTCTGAACGGCTTCTTCCGCTAACCAGACTTGGATCCGCTGAATCCGGCGTTGACTGTCGTGTCTTCAGTGTTGTCGTTGTTGTTCCGTCGCTTATGTCTGTTGCGCCGTGGCTTGCCGTTATTGTCATGGACATCTGAGGTACCAGAATGTGGTGTAGTGCTGCTGTGAGCCAACCAACTGTCCTCGCCCGCACAAAAGCGGGTCATTAGTGTCGTGAGAGCTGCCATGGACTTGGGTTTTTCCTGGCCGAGGTGTCGGGCGAGCCACTCGTCACGGATATTATGCTTAAAGGACGCCAAGGCTTCGGCATCCGGACAGTCGACTATTTGGTTCTTTTTAGTTAGGAACCGAGTCCAGAATTTCCTGGCTTACTCTCTGGGCTGTTGAGTAATGTGGCTGAAGTCATCAGCGTCCGGTGGTCGCACATATGTGCCCTGGAAGTTGTCCAGGAACGCTTATTCCAGGTTTTCCCAACTGCCAATGGAATTTGCGGGCAGGCTGTTTGGCCAATGTCGGGCGGGTCCTTTGAGCTTAAGGGGAAGATACTTGATGGCGTGTAGATCGTCTCCGCGGGCCATGTGAATGTGGAGAAGGAAATCTTCGATCCATCCTGCGGGGTCTGTTGTGCCATCGTATGATTCGATGTTTACGGGTTTGAACCCATCTGGAAATTCATGATCCTTCACTCACTACTAGGAAAAGGCCTGCTAGTGGCGCACCTGTTTTGCCTACTAATGGCGCACTACAGGTGCGCCACTAGCACAACGCCATTAGAATTTTTTTTACTAATGGCGCACCTGTGGTGCGCCATTAGTATACCAGATACTAATGGCGCACCAGGCAGTGCGCCACTAGTATAGCCCATGGTGCGCCATTAGTATACCAGATACTAATGGTGCACCACATAGAAGTGCGCCATTAGTAACATTTTTTTTCAGATTTTTTTTTCAATTTTTTTTTCGTTTTTTTCTTAATCTCGGGTCACTATGGCATAATCTCGGGTCAATATGCTTAATCTCAAGTCAAATCGCACTAAGTGGTCAAACTTCCCGAAAGGTCACCAATCCTCACACTACTCTGGCCCGAGCACGCTTAACTTCGCAGTTCTATCCAACCCCAGCACAACCTCACTTAACAAGCACTTGTTGATATATCTATCATATCAATCCTATTAAACCTTGTTGATGTCTAGGACTTTGTTCATGTTCATGATTATGATGAAATTTTGAAAAATATTTCAAACTTCCCGGTCATATTACGTATCACTTTCTGAAAAAAATTCCAAAAAAAAATCGAAACCAATTTTCTTTTCTGTTACTAGTGGCGCACCTAGCAAACTGTGCGCCACTAGTAAGTTTGAATTTTTTTGAATTTTTTTCCTCTAGATCTTGAAAGCCCCGTAGCTTTTTTAATGTTAGGTTTTTGAGGATTTTGAAAATGTTTAACGGGGTTCCCCTGGTTAAATTCGGATGTAACTTTTCGAGTATATGATTTTTCATATAAGAAACTTTTTAATCCGAGTTCGTATGCAAAAGTTATGCCCATTTTACAAATTCGAGAGAGATTTTGCAAGTAAAGTCGAAATTCATATTTGTAAATTTTCCTAACAACTAGACCACATATCACATGGGAAACTTATTTTCTTTTATTTTTTTGACATGTCCATCATTTTCTTTTATTTTTTTAAAAACTGAAAAGGCGGTTCAAGGGGGGGGTGCATTCAGTGGATTTTTTGGGCCAAGTTAGTAATGGCGCACCGTGGGAGTGGTGCACCATTACTAGTTTAATTAGTAATGGCGCACCACCCCACGGTGCGCCATTACTAGTTTTGAAAAAGAAAATTGAAAAAAATTTACTAGTGGCGCACCATGGATGTGGTGCGCCATTACTAGTTTTAACTAGTAATGGCGCACTATCCCCTGGTGCGCCATTACTAGTTTTGAAAAAATAAAAAAATAGAAAAAATTTACTAGTGGCGCACCGTGGATGTGGTGTGCCATTACTAGTTTAACTAGTAATGGCGCACTATCCCCTGGTGCGCCATTACTAGTTTTGAAAAATAAATTGTTACTAATGGCGCACCGTGGATGTGGTGCGCCATTAGTATTTGGACACTAATGGCGCACCAACACATATAGTAGTGGCGCACCACATGTCTGGTGCGCCATTAGTGTCCATATCATCTATAGCCCTTTTCCTAGTAGTGACTTCGTCAGTGAAGCAGAGGGGGTGTGCGGGGCCTCTGTGCCGGGCTATGTGGCTACGCAGTTCGAATTGCTCTGGGTGGCTGTGTTCAGCCCGGCCGGACTTGTTGATAGTGTATCCGGCGTGACGGTCATCATCGCGTGTTGGGGCGTGCCCCCGCAATCCGTAGATCGATCTTGGCTGTCCTACTTTGTTTTCCAGTATATCGTGCAGGTCTTGCCTATTGCCCCGGGCCGTAGTGCATTGGCGTGGGGTGCGGGCTGGTGTTTGGGCTGATACGCCTTTTTATCCCGGCCACGAGGTGGCCGGTCAGCCGTGCGGAGCTCGAGTCCACATTCCTCGGCTGCTAGGACTTCAATCCATCTATCTGTGAGCAGGTCTTGATCAACATGGAGTTGCTGCTGCTTCTTTTTCAGGCTCCTTGTAGTGGCCATAAGCGGACGCTTGAAGCGCTCCTACTCGACGGGGTCCTCAGGCACGCCGAACTCGTCGTCGCCGAGGCTGATCTCGTCTTCGGAGGGGGGCATGTAGTTTTCCTCCTCGGGATATCCATCCATCGCCAGTTCGTCTGGGCTGACCTGCCCGTCTTCCTGCTCGGCCTGTTCGAAGGCAGGCTGATCAGGATTGTATTCCTCTTCGGCACCATCCGGATTGTTTTCGTCTCCTAGGCCGGTATTGTTGTGGCGGGGCTTGGAGCGGCGCCGACGATGCCCATGCTTTGCTTTTCTCCCTGAGGGGTATCCTCTGTTGCCTCATCGCCGTTGGTTTCCTTCGGAGTGTCCACCATATATATATCGTATGAGGAGGTAGCTGTCCATCGCCCCGTGAGTGGTGGTTCCTCTTCTTCTCCCGAATCGTCCATACCGTTGATGTCTTGATCATCGACCGGTTAGATCATCGACCGTGGCAATGAAGTGGGTGGTGGGTGGGCCGTTAATTCCTTCGTTGCCTGCTTCCCACTCGAGCCGGACATAGTTCGGCCAAGAGCCTCCTGACAAAGAGATAGACTTTAACGAGTTTAGCACGTTGCCAAAGGGCGAGTGCTGGAAGATACCTGTGGCAGTGAACTCCATTATAGGAGCCCAACCAGGTTCGGCGGGCTCAGGAGAGCGCGGAGTGGAACCTACAGCCGGATACGAGTCCGGGGGTCCGGTGTCACAGGCTTCTTTGGGGGCGAGGCCTGTGTTCGGCTCTACCGCCGATGAGTGTGCGGCCTGCGGGGCGGGGTCCATCCATCCGTCCTTAGGTAACACAGTCTGCTCCGGATTTTGGTCCGGATCTGCCGCAGGGATGACATCCCGAGCATTGTCCGACAGCAGGTCTAAGCCGTGCTCATCGTGACCGTCCGGCGCTCCTAGCACAGGCCCGAATCCGTTGAAGATCAAGTATCCGCGGATATCAGCCGTGTAGTTCAGGTTTTCGAACCTGATCGGGTGGCCAGGGGCGTAGCTGTCGATCTGCTCCAGATGGCCAAGCGAATTGGCCCGTAGTGCGAAGCCGCCGTACACGAAGATCTGTCAGAGGAGAAAAGTCTCACCCTGGACCGTGTTGTTGACGATGATTGAAGGAGCCATCGAGCCTTGCTGCGACAACACAGAGGAACTCTCAATGAAAGCACCAATGTCGGTGTCAAAACCGGTGGATCTCGGGTAGGGGGTCCCGATTTGTGCGTCTTAGGCTGATGGTAACAGAAAGCAAGGGACACAATGTTTACCTAGGTTCGGGCCCTCTCGATGGAGGTAAAACCCTACTTCCTGCTTGATTAATATTGATGATATGAGTAGTACAAGAGTAGATCTACCACGAGATCGTAGAGGCTAAACCCTAGAAGCTAGCCTATGATGATTATGATTGTGATCGTGATCGGCCTTCTAAGGACCAACCTCTCCGGTTTATATAAACACCGGGGAGGGCTAGGGTTTACATGGAGTCGGTTACAAGGAAGGAAATATTATATCCGGATCGCCAAGCTTGTCTTCCACGCAAAGGAGAGTCCCATCCGGACACGGGACGGAGTCTTGAGTCTTGTATCTTCACGCTCCAATAGTCCAGATAAAGTATATAGTCCGGCTATCCGGATACCCCCTAATCCAGGACTCCCTCACTTATAACAAGGAATATCACCTTCATCAAATCTATAAAGAGAATTTACCTTTACTACCTGTGTCGGGTTATCAAGACCATATGTTTATTCAACAAGCGGTAAATTAAGACCATGTATTTCTTCAACAGGAGGTAAATTCTTAACATCTTCAGCTTTTATACCTTTTTCTATCATCGATTTCTTTGCCTCTTGCATATCTTCAGGACTAAGAAATAGAACACCCCTTTTCTTCGGAGTTGGATTTGGAGTTGGTTCAGGAAGTGTCGAATTATTTTCATTTGTCAACATATTATTCAATAGAATTTCAGCTTCATCGGCTGTTCTTTCCCTGAAAACACAACCAGCACAACTATCCAGGTGGTCTCTGGAAGCACAGGTTAGTCCATTATAAAAGATATCAAGTATTTCATTTTTCTTAAGAGGATGATCAGGCAAAGAATTAAGTAACTGGAGAAGCCTCCCCCAAGCTTGTGGGAGACTCTCTTCTTCAATTTGCACGAAATTATATATTTCCCTTAAAGCAGCTTGTTTCTTATGAGCAGGGAAATATTTAGCAGAGAAGTAATAAATCATATCTTGGGGCTACGCACACAACCAGGATCAAGAGAATTAAACCATATCTTAGCATCACCATTTAATGAGAACGGAAATATCTTAAGGATATAATAGTAGCGAGTTTTCTCATCATTAGTGAACAGGGTGGCTATACCAGTTAATTTAGTAAGATGTGCTACAACAGTTTTAGATTCAGAGCCATAAAAAGGATCAGATTCAACCAAAGTAATTATATCAGGATCAATAGAGAATTCATAATCCTTATCAGTAACAAAAGTAGGTGAAGTAGCATAAGCAGGATCATATTTCATTCTAGCATTCAGAGATTTTTGTTTCAGCTTAGCTAATAATTTCTTAAGATCACTTCTCTCATTTTAAGCAAGAAAGTCTCTAGTAGTTTCTTCATCCATAACATAACTCTCAGGCACAACAAGCAATTCATATCTAGGGGGAGAATCTTCATCATCACTTTCATCAATATTATCAGTTTCAATAATTTCATTCTCTCTAGCCCTAGCAAGTTGTTCATCAAGAAAATTTACCAAGTGGCACAGTAGTATCAAGCATAGAAGTAGTTTCATCATAAGTATCATGCATAGCAGAAGTGGCATCACCAATAACATGCGACATATCAGAAGTAATAGCAGAAGCAGGTTTAGGTGTCGCAAGCTTACTCAAAACAGAAGGTGAATAAAGTGCAGAGCTAGATAGCAGTTCCTTACCTCCCCTCATAGTTGAGTGCTACGTCTCGAGCTTGCGTTTGTTTTCCCCGAAGAGGATAGGATGATGCAGCACAGTACCGTAAGTATTTCCCTCAGTTTTTGAGAACCAAGCTATCAATCCAGTAGGAGGTCACGCGCAAGTCCCTCGTACCTGCACAAAACGATAGCTACTCGCAACCAACGCAATTAGGGGTTGTCAATCCCTTCACGGTCACTTACGAGAGTGAGATCTGATAGAGAAAATATTTTTGGTATTTTTGGTATAAAGATACAAAGTAGAAAGTAAAGGCAAAGCAAGTAAATAAAGTGATGGAGATTGATATGATGAGAATAGATCCGGGGGCCATAGGTTTCACTAGTGGCTTCTCTCAAGAGAATAACTATTCTACGGTGGGTGAACAAATTACTGTTGAGCAATTGACAAAATTGAGCATAGTTATGAGGTTATCTAGGTATGATCATGTATATAGGCATCACGTCTGAGACAAGTAGACCGAAACGATTCTGCATCTACTACTATTACTCCACTCATTGACCGCTATCCAGCATGCATCTAGAGTATTAAGTTAAAAACAGAGTAACGCCTTAAGCAAGATGACATGATGTAGAGGAATAAATTCATGCAATATGATAAATACCCCATCTTGTTATCCTCGATGGCAACAATACAATATGTGCCTTGCAACCCTTTCTGTCACTGGGTAAGGACACCGCAAGATTGAACCCAAAGCCATGCACTTCTCCCATTGCAAGAACTACCAATCTAGTTGGCCAAACCAAACGGATAATTCGAAGAGACTTGCAAAGATAACTCAATCATACATAAAAGAATTCAGAGAAGATTCAAGTATTATTCATAGATAAGCTGGATCAAAACCCACAATTCATCGGTCTCAACAAACACACCGCAAAAAGAAGATTACATCGAATAGATCTCCTCGAGAGAGGGGGAGAACATTGTATTGACATCAAAAAAGAGAGAAGAAGCCATCTAGCTACTAGCTATGGACCCGAAGGTCTGAAGTAAACTACTCACACTTCATCGGAGGGGCTATGGTGTTGATGTAGAAGCCCTCCGTGGTAGATGCCCTCTCCGGCGGAGCTCCGGAACAGGCCCCAAGATGGGATCTCGTGGATACAGGAAGTTGCGGCGGTGGAATTAGGTTTTTGGCTCCATCTTTGGTCTATTGGGGGTACGTAGGTATATATAGGAGGAAGGAGTACGTCGGTGGAGCGTCAGGGGGCCCACGAGGTAGGGGGCGCGCCCTCCACCCTCGTGACCGCCTCTCGCGCTTCTTGGAGTAGGGTCCAAGTCTCCTGGATCACGTTCCGTGAGAAGATCACGTTCCCGAAGGTTTCATTCCGTTTGGACTCCGTTTGATATTATGTTTCTTCGAAATACTGAAAAAGGCAAAAAACAGCAATTCTGGGCTGGGCCTCCGGTTAATAGGTTAGTCCCAAAAATAATATAAAAGTGGAAAATAAAGCCCATTATAGTCCAAAACAATAGATAAAGTAGCATGGAGCAATGAAAAATTATAGATACGTTGGAGACGTATTAGGCATCCCCAAGCTTAATTCCTGCTCGTCCTCGAGTAGGTAAATGATAAAAAGAGAATTTTTTATGTGGAGTGATACTTTGGCATAATTTCAATGTAAATCTTCTTAATCATGGTATGAATATTCAGATCCGAAAGATTCAAGACAAAAGTTCATATTGACATAGAAATAATAATACTTCAAGCATACTAATCAAAGTAATCATGTCTTCTCAAAATAGCAAGGCAAAAGAAAGTTCATCCCGACAAAATCATATAGTTAGGCTATGCTTCATTTTTGTCACACAAAGATGTTCCCAACTTCTATACCCCCGATGACAAGCCAAGCAATTGTTTCATACTTAAATAATCTCAAACTTTTTCAACCTTCACACAATACATGAGCGTGAGCCATGGATATAACACTATGGATGGAATAGAATATGATGATGGGGATTGTGTGGAGAAGACAAAAAAGGAGAAAGTCTCATATTGACGAGGCTAATCAACGGGCTATGGAGATGCCCATCTATTGATGTCAACATGAGGAGTAGGGATTGCCATGCAACGGATGCACTAGAGCTATGAATGCTCAACAAAAGAAAACTAGTGGGTGTGCATCCAATTTGCTTGCTCATGAAGACCTAGGGCATTTTGAGGAAGCCCATCGTAGGAATATACAAGCCAAGTTCTATAATGAAAAATTCCCACTAGTATGAACAAGACAACTTATGGGACTCACTATATGAAAAACTTGGTGCTACTTTGAAGCACAGTATATGAGACTCACTACATGAAGAACAAGGTGCTACTTTGAAGCACAAGCGTGGAAAAAGGGATAGTAGCATTGCCATTTTTTTGGGGCTTTTTTTCTTTTTGGCCTTTCTCTCTTTTTTTTGGGCAATGCTCTAATAATGATGATCATCACACTTCGATTGATTACAATATAAGGATTACAACTCGATACTAGAACAAGATATGCCTCTATATGAATGCCTCCGGCGGTGTACCGGGATGGTGCAATGAATCAAAAGTGACATGTATGGAAAATAAAGCATGGTGGCTTTGCCACAAATACGATGTCAACTACAAGATCATGCAATGGCAACATGACAAAAGTAATGCATGTCACGATGATGATGGTGGAAGTTGCATGGCAATATATCTCGGAATGGCTATGGAAATGCCATGATAGGTAGGTATGGTGGCTGTTTTGAGGGAGATATAGGGAGGTTTATGTGTGAAAGAGCGTATCATATCACGAGGTTTGGATGCACCGGCGAAGTTTGCACCAACTCTCATTGTGAGAAAGGGCAATGCACGGTACCGAAGAGGCTAGCAAAGGCGGAAAGGTAAAAGTGCGTATAATCCATGGACTCATCATTAGTCAAAAGAACTCATATAATTATTGCAAAAATTTAGAAGCCATAAAAAATCAAGTACTACGCGCATGCTCCTAGGGGGATAGATTGGTAGGAAAAGAACATCGCTTGTCCCCGACTGCCACTCATAAGGATGCACAAGCCAGGTACACTTCATGTTTCAAATTTGTTACATAACTTTAACCATACGTGCATGCTACGGGATTTGCTAACTTCAACACAAGCATTTCTCAAATTCACAACTATTCAACTAGCACGACTTTGATATTATCACCTCCATATCTCAAAACAATTATCAAGCATCAACTTATCTTAGTATTCAACGCACTCAAAAGAAAGTTTCACATATCTTGAATACCAAGTATATTAACATTAAGCAAATTACCATGCTATTAACGACTCTCAAAATAATCTAAGTGAAGCATGAGAGATCAAGTTTCTTTAAAACAAATCCACCACCGTGCTCTAAAAGATCTAAGTGAATCACTAGAGCAAAAATTATCACGCTCAAAAGGATATAAGTGAAGCACAATGAGCAAAACTATCAAGCTCAAAAGATATAAGTGAAGCACATAGAGTATTCTAACAAATTTCAATTCATGTATGGCTCTCTCGAAAGGTGTGTACAACAAGGATGATTGTGGTAAACTAACAAGAAAAGACAAAAATAATACAAGACGCTCCAAGCAAAACACATATCATGTTGGTGAATAAAAATATAGCTCCAAGTAAATTACCGATGGAAGCGGACGAAAGAGGGGATGCCTTCCAGGGCATCCCCAAGCTTTGACTTTTTGGTGTCCTTGGATTATCTTGGGGGTGCCATGGGCATCCACCTTGCCACTCCTTATTCCATAATCCATCAAAAGAATTCACCCAAAACTTGAAAACTTCACAACACAAAACTCAATAGAAATCTCGTGAGCTCCGTTAGAGAAAGAAAACAAAAGACTACTTTAAGGTACTGTAATGAACTCATTCTTTATTTATATTGGTGTTAAACCTACTGTATTCAAACTTCTCTATGGATCATAAACTATTTTACTAGCCATAGATTCATCAAAATAAGCAAACAACACACGAAAAACAGAATCTGTCAAAAACAGAACAGTCTGTAGCAATCTGTAACTAACGCAAACTTATGGAACTCTAAAACTTCTACCAAAATAGGAAGTCCTAGACAATTTGCTTATTGATCAGCAACAAAAAGAATCAATATAAATAAGTGGCTCTCATAATAGATTCATATGGTAATTTTATTTTCTTTCTAGGGAAGTTTTCCATACCCTTCTTTAAGGGAAATTGGAATCTAATATTCCCTTCCTTCATATCAATAATTGCACCAATCATTCTAAGGAAAGGTCTACCAAGAATATTAGGACATGAGGGATTGCAATCTATATCAAGAACGATAAAATCTACGGGCACATAATTCCTATTTGCAACAATGAGCACATCATTAATTCTTCCCATAGGTTTTTTAATAGTGGAATCCGCAAGATGCAAGTTTAGAGAGCAATCATCAAAATCACGGAAATCTAGCAAATCGCATAAAGTTTTGGGAATAGTAGAGACACTAGCACCCAAATCACACAAAGCATGAAACTCATAATTTTTAATTTTAATTTTAATGGTAGGTTCCCACTCATCATTGAGTTTCCTAGGGATAGAAACTTTCAACTCAAGCTTTTCTTCATAAGATTGCATTAATGCATCAACAATGTGTTCTGTAAAAGCCTTATTTTGACTATAAGCATGAGGAGAATTTAGCAGGGATTGCAACAAGGAAATACAATCAATTAAAGAGCAATTTTCATAATTAAATTACTTGAGATCCAAAATAGTGGTTTAACAATATCTTGATTTTTATTTATTTCAATCCCACTTTTATCAATTTCATCATCAAGATCCAAAAACTCAGAATTCTTAGAACGCCTTCTAGGTAAAGGAAGATCATATTCAGTTTCATCAAGATTCATATTGCAAAACAAAGATTTGATAGGGGACACATCAATAACTTTTAGATCTTCATCTTGATTTTCATAGGAATTAGAAGAACACGCTTTAATAAAGGCATCTTTGGAAGCACGCATCCTAGCGGTTCTTTCTTTTCACTCATCAACGGAAATTCTCATGGCTTTGAGAGACTCATTGATATCATGCTTAGGAGGATTAGATCTAAGCTTTAAAGAATCAATCTCGAGAGAAATTATATCAACGTTCCTAGCCAAATCATCAACTTTAAGCAATTTCTCTTCAAGCAAAGTGTTGGGGATATTACCACTGGGCGTGAACCGGCCTGCTTGGGCCGGGTTAACTTCGTTAGTAGAATAAGCAGATGAAGGCCCAAGGCCTGTAGTCGGTTTAGAAACTGTAGCCGTAAACCGGCATGATATGTAAACTTGTATTGTAAGTTAGGAATAGAGAGATACCAACCGGGATACGAGTATGAACCGGTTGGGACCCTATGGACCGACGGGCGTCACACGTGTATATAAGGGGATGACCCGGCGGCGGTTCTAGGGCAGACAACAACAACTCGAGCCTAGGCGAAGCTTGTTTGCTCCCTAGCCATCGAGACCACATCAATTCCATCACAACTTGATGTAGGCTTTTACCTTCATCGAAGGGGCCGAACTAGTATAAACCCTTGTGTCTTTGTGTCCGCTTTAACCCCTTCAAGTTAACCCATAGCGATGGCTCCACGACTAAGTCCTTTCACTAGGACATCTGCTGTGACAAATCCACGACAGTTGGCGCCCACCGTGGGGCTATCACATGATGGTTTGATGATCTTGGAGGGCAAGCTCAAAGGACTCGAAGGCTATGCTGTGGGCCGGATGACCAAGAGTCATCGCGGCAAGCTCTACATCGACGATTCAGGATGGGGTGCCGAAGCCAGCTCGATCGAGTACGGATACCGGGTCCCCTTTGGTGGCATACACGTTTTTATCAGCAAGATTGGTGAGCCTGGGCCTGAGCCGGACATCTGCACCGGCCTCGTCGAGACGGCTCAGCGTGCGAGATCTACCCAGGTTAAACCGGCCGTGAAGCGTGCCTTCGTGGGAGTCATCCACGGAGGGGAGCATGAGGACGAGTCAGAACACGGTAGAGAGACCGTCGTCTATTCCGGCGACGAGTCTTCAACTAGAGAGACCGAATCATTGTACCAGTTGCAAGATGACCAGATTAGGGGCTATTCCGATGGCGAGAGTATTCCGGACCCCCCAGATCAGATCAACCGAGTTGGAATATTCATGGCCGGCACGCAGGCGGCGAATCACTCTTCGACCGCCGCAGCAATGCTCTCCGGATCAGCAGCGGCAGCGGCAGCAGGGGCAGGAGGCCTTGTGCGCCCACCGTTCAAGTTCTGTCGACTGTTTGATGCACTAGCCGCACTTATGGCGAGGCCAATCCGGCGGATCAGGAGGCCCATGATGCAGAGATTGCAAAGGTGAGAGAGCAGATCGTACAGGCCAAAGCCGACCTGGCAGCAGAGAAGGACAGGATGGCCGCAGAGCGGGCCGCTTTGGACGCCCAAGCCTATAAGCTCATGCTCGACCAAAACGCATCACAGGAGGTCTTGAAGCGGAAGCACAGATCACGCCTGCCGTCCTGGTTTGACCCTCGAAATCTCTTTCACACTCCGGGAGCTGGAACCAGTAATCCACCGGGGCACCTGGAGGCAAACTGGGTCGAGGCACCAGGGCCAGGAGCGACGGTCCAACCCCGCCTGATGGAACCTCCTCAACAGAACATTGTGATTCCTCCGCCGGTTCAGACACCTCCGGGTCATTACTCTAATCCTATGGACAATCTTGTTGCAGCTGCTGCACGATTAGAAGCTATCCCGGTCGAAGGAGATTCTCCGCAAGCAATAGAGACGCGCCGGGTTAAGGAACTTCTCTGGACCGCTTTGATTCAATAGGAGGCATATTCATACAGCCGCGATCGGATTCACTCCATACCTCGTCCAAGCCGGAGCTATAGCAGGTGCTTGGATGAACCGGCCATATCGAGCAATGCGCGAGGCCGTGAAGCGGCCCATGGCAATAACCCGGCAGGTGGTGTTTGCGATGCTCAGGAGGTAGTGGACCGGGCCTGGGCACGAAGGGAGGCCGAGTTAGCAGCACAGAACGAGGCGGGGTCAGCTTACACAGGTTCGTCCCACCACCTCTGCCGGGCCAGGGGTTGCATCCGCTTTGGGAGTACCCTGTTTAGTCCCCGCTTTACGCAATGTACGCCTGCCCAAAGATTTCAAGAGTCCGCGCAAGGTGCCGAATTACACCGCTGATTTATCTCCAGAAGCATGGGTGGAGAGTTATGAGATGGCCATGGAGATGCTGGATGTGGATGAGACCGCGTGTGCAAAGTACTTCACCATGATGCTTGAAGGCACGGCCCGTACTTGGTTGAAGAGCCCGCCGCCTAATTCTATCAGTTCATGGGCCCAGTTACGGGCCCGGTTTATCCAGAATTTCAAAGATACGTGTAAGCAGCCCAAGTCCATAGTAGACCTGGCGGCTTGTGTTCAGGAGGACGGAGAGTCAACAACCCATTGGGTACGCCGCGTTTCGGAGGTCTTGCACTCGTCTGACAGAATCAACACTGACTCCGCGATCTTAACCCTGGAAGGCAACTGCCAGTTTATGCCTTTAAAGTTGAAATTGGGGCGTATGAAGCGGTTCTGTAATGACATGGGAACTCTCATGGCCGCTTTCGTGAAGTATGCTGATTCTGATAGCACCAAGGATCCCAAGACTGACGATGATGAAGCAGGGAAGGGAAAGAAGAATAGCAACTCCAAGGGGCATCAGTACAAACCGGCGGGCCATGGAAACGGAGGCAAGCATAAAGCGGATGGTAGCATGGACTTTGTGGCTAACACTAATGCGCAGGACAAGGGTCAACGGCGCAGAGGTAAAGCGGCGAATCGTAATGGGGCCCCAAATCCTAACCCGGATCGCTTAAACTATTTGTTGAATCAGCCTTGTCCAAAGCACGGGACGAAGGAGGCGCCAGCTAACCACCTTTGGAAGGATTGTTACATTATGCAGGAATTTAAGAACTCTAATGCTTTCCGGTATGACCGTGGGTCAGGTGGTGGCTCAGGATCCGGTTTCCATGGGCCGGGTCATGATGGAGCTTCCGGTTCAGGTTTCAATCAGGGTGGTAATAGTAACCAGAACAATCAGAGTGCTCAAGGGGGTTATAACCAACAGCAGCAGCAGCAGTCGGGTTATCAGAGCCAGCCAAAACAGTTGAACAATGGGCAGTATCACGTTTTCACAACTAGCTTGGATAAGCGCGACCGGAAACTTCACAAGCGAGTGGTGAACTCTGTTGAACTGGCCGTACCACGTTACTTACGCTTGTCAGAGCAGCCTATTGTGTGGAGCAGGGAGGATCACCCCCCCCGGGTTGACAATCCGGGCCAGTTGTCATTAGTAGTAGACCCTCAGGTGGGAGGTTATAAATTCACCAAGGTACTCATGGATGGAGGGAGCAGTATTAACATCCTATACTATGAGACATTCTGCCGCATGGGGCTAACAGACAAAGATCTCAGACCGTCTAATACGGTGTTTCATGGTGTGGTGCCTGGCAAATCAGCATATCCTGTTGGTAAGATAGCCCTGGAGGTGGCTTTTGGGGACGAGCATGATTCCCGATCCGAAAAACTAACCTTTGAGGTGGTGAAGATCCGGAGCCCGTATCACACCTTGTTTGGGCGGCCGGCTTATGCCAAGTTCATGGCACGGCCTTGTTATATCTACTTGCAGCTCAAGATGCCAGGTTACAAAGGGACAATAACGGTTCATGGGAGCCGTAAGATTGCTTTGGAATGTGAGGAAGGTGATGCGGCTTATGCAGAGTCGGTTTGTGCCATGGAGGAGTTGAAATATTATAGGGACAATGTTGATCCGGCAGACATGACCCCTTTGAAGAAGCCAACCACGGAACATGATTCAGATCTGAAGTTCAAATCGGCGGATGAGACTAAGCTTGTTGACTTCGTACCCGGCGATTCGTCCAAGCAGTTCACTGTCAGTGCCAACTTGGATCCTAAATAGGAAAGCGAGCTCATCGAGTTCATCTGTGAGAATCGGGACATTTTGGCATGGAAGCCTTCTGACATGCCAGGTGTACCGAGGGAACTCGCTGAGCACACTCTTAATGTTGATCCCAAGTATAAACCGGTCAAGCAATTTCTCCGCCGGTTTAACGAGGAAAGGCGCAAAGCTATTGGAGAGGAAGTGGCCAGACTCTTAGCGGCTGGCTTTATCATTGAAGTGTTCCATCCAGAGTGGCTTGCTAATCCGGTGCTGGTTCTTAAGAAAAATGGCACTTGGCATATGTGTGTGGATTACACGGATCTTAACAAGGCTTGTCCAGCGGATCCTTTTGCCCTCCCCCGCATTGACCAGATCATTGATGCCACGGCGGGTTGTGAGCGTTTGAGTTTTTTGGATGCATACTCAGGGTATCATCAGATCAAAATGGCGGTTAAGGACCAGGAGAAGATGGCGTTTATTACTCCCTTTGGAGCATTCTGCTATGTATCTATGCCTTTTGGGCTCAAGAGCACCCAAGCCACTTATCAACGGTGTGTACAAAACTGCTTGCATAAACAGATCGACCGTAATGTGCACGCCTATGTGGATGATATTGTAGTCAAGTCAAGGAAGAAGGAGACATTGGTTGATGATTTGAAGGAAACCTTTGACAACTTGCGGGCTTACAAGATGATGCTTAACCCGGCCAAATGTGTCTTTGATGTTCCGGCAGGCAAGTTACTGGGTTTTCTTGTGTCCAACAGAGGAATTGAGGCTAATCCGGAGAAGATTACGGCCATCACCTCCCTGGCTAAACCGAAGTGTATCAATGATGTCCAGCGCTTGGCGGGTCGGATCGCCGCACTGAGCCGGTTTATCAGCCGTCTCGGAGAGAAGGCCATCCCTTTATACCAGATGCTAAGAAAGACAGATCAATTCATCTGGAGTCCGGCTGCTGATGAGGCGTTGGAAGACTTGAAGCGGCAATTAGCCAATCCGCCCGTTCTTGCAGCTCCGGTCGACAAGGAGCCGTTATTACTATATGTAGCGGCCAATGCTCGTGCAGTTAGCGTGGCTATTGTGGTAGAACGCAAGGAGGCAGGCAAGGAATATCCGGTTCAGCGACCGGTTTACTATATCAGCGAGGTGCTTATTGAATCTATGCAGAGGTATCCGCATTAGCAGAAGCTGGTATATGGAGTTTTTATGGCAAGCCGGAAGTTGAAGCAGTATTTCCAAGGGCACCCCATCACGGTGGTTAGTTCAGCTCCCTTGGGCGATATCATACAAAACCGGGAGGCGACTGGCCGGATTGCCAAGTGGGCTATAGAACTTGGGCCGCACGGATTGAAGTATGTACCTCGGACGGCGGTGAAGTCTCAAGCACTTGTGGATTTCATCAATGATTGGACCGAGTTGCAAGCGCCAGAGGAGAAGCCGGATCACACATATTGGACTATCCATTTTGATGGATCCAGGCAATTGGGGGGCTCGGGGGCTGGAGTCATATTAACTTCCCCACGAGGTGATAAGTTTTGTTATGTTCTCCGTTTAATGTTCCCTTGTACTAATAATGCAGCTGAGTATGAAGCCTTGCTCCATGGTCTCCGGATGGCTAAGGAAATGAACCTAAGTCGGGTTAAGTGCTTCAGTGACTCGGACCTCGTGGCTCAACAAGTGTCTGGCACGTGGGATTCTAAAGACCCACTTATGGCTACATATCGTCGTGAGGTGGATAACATTGCGGGTCACTTCAAGGGTTATCAGGTGGATCACGTGGACCGCCGAAAGAATGAAGCGGCAGACGCTTTAAGCCGGTTGGGCTCTCAGCGTAAACCGGTCCCGCCTAATGTCTTTCTTGATGTGTTGCACAACCCGTCAGTCAAGCTCCCGGGTGAAGCGGATTTGGCTATTCCTGATCCGGAGGCTCAATTAGTGGCAGCCCTGCATGTCATACCGGATTGGACAGTTCCTTATCTTGCGTACATGAACCGGGGAGAGTTGCCAGAGGATGAGATTCTAGCCAGGCAGATAGTCCGGCGATCCAAGTCTATGACTATTGTCAATGGCGAATTGCATAATTGCAGTGTATCAGAGGCGTTTCAACGCTGCATTTCTCCTAAGGAAGGCTGTGAAATCTTACATGAAATCCATGAAGGGGATTGTGGTCACCACGCCGGTTCAAAGTCTCTGGTGGCAAAGGCGTTTCGTCACGGGTTCTATTGGTTGACAGCTCATGCTGATGCGGAGGACTTGGTTAAACGGTATGATGGCTGTCAGAAATTTTCAAGACGTGCTCATGTGCCGGCTCAAGAATTGAGGATGATTCCAATTACTTTGCCGTTTGCAACATGGGGGCTGGATATGGTCGGACCCTTTAAAAGATCCAAGGATAAGAAAACCCACCTTTTGGTGGCAGTTGACAAGTTTACCAAGTGGGTTGAAGCGAGCCCGTCGGCCAAGTGTGATGCAGCTACAGCGGTGCGTTCATTAAAAGGTGATTTTCGGTTTGGCTTTCCACACAAGATCATAACCGACAATGGTACCAATTTATCCAAGGGTGCTATGAAGGAATTCTGTGAACGTGAGCACATCCGACTTGACGTATCATCAGTGGCTCACCCCCAGTCCAATGGGTAGGCAGAACGGGCTAATCAAGAGATCTTGCGAGGCATCAAACCCCGGCTTATGGTTCCATTGCAAAGAACACCAGGATGTTGGGTTGAAGAACTACCATCTGTGCTATGGAGTATCAATACTACACCCAACCGATCTACAGGATACACGCCGTTTTTCATGGTCTACGGAGCGGAGGCGGTTCTCCCTAGTGATATCCGGCACGATTCGCCTCGTGTGGCGGTTTATGTTGAAGCGGACAATGAGACAGCACGGCAAGACGCTTTGGACCTATTGGACGAGGAGCGCGACGTAGCGGCTGCCCGCTCGGCGATTTATCAACAAGATCTTCATCGCTATCACAGTCGCCGGGTCAAAACCAGAACTTTTCAAGAAGGAGATTTGGTGCTTCAGCTCATCCAAGACCAGACGGATATGCACAAGTTATCCCCACCTTGGGAGGGACCTTTCATGGTCAGCAAGAATCTGCACAATGGGTCGTACTATCTGATTGATATTCGAGAGCATAAAGACTCACGCACATCAGAGGAGGAGACCAACATGCCGTGGAACATAGGTCATCTTCGGCCTTACTACACCTGAGCCATTGGCTCTATCTATGTACATATTATGACAGTGTATACAGCTAAAGCGGGGTCTCTGTCTTTTCATATCATGCGTGGTTACATGGAGTGGTTCTGTTTTAAAGCGGCCTCCGGTTTACCCCTTGAAATTTGCTTTTTATATCACTTGGGGCCTTGGTCGTGTCCGAACCAGCGCGACACCTTTTGATAGGCGAAAGCCACCAGATCACTTGGGGACATGGTCAAGTCTGAACCAGTCACGCCTCTTGATCGGCCTAAGGCCACAAAATCACTTGGGGGCTTGGTCGAACCTGAACCATTGCCACGCCTTTTGATTGGCATATATGCCACGGTTTCATTTGGGGACCTGGCTGACTTGAACCATTGTCACTCCTATTGGGGGCTTGGTCCTGTCCGACCATGGTAACACCATCTGATCAGCTCAGTATAGCATATTTTTTGCAAACGGTTTTTATCATTGCCTTTGCTTCCATATTTCTTTTATGACTATTCCTTAATTTGTGCTGTGTTTCCTTTAAACCAACAACACCTTTTTACCGGTTCAGCTGATGGATTCGGTTCATTTTTAATCCGGAGAAATATGCCTGGTTTACCTTTCCTGTTAACATCATGGAGTAACAGGGGGGCTCATCATGACCCAGCACGGTTTACATGGGAGCTGTTTCCCCCCTTTGACGGTAATGGTTTATAAAACCTCCGCTTCAAGCCTGGCTAAGCCAACTTCATGCCCAGCGATGGCAGGTACTTTGTATCACCTATTTGGTTATATGTTTTAAATACATTGACGATATATATATCAAGATCATAAACCGGCTGGCGGAATAACCGCCACCGCAGTTCAAGATTTTCTGATTGCAGGAAATATAGATTGAGGATTTCAAGCAAAAGTATCAGTACTTATGAACGAAGGCACATTTAAAACGGAAGTATTGGTTATTCTATTACAAGGCAACGCGGTGCCCAAATAAGATCATTGTTCTTCTGGCGGATCATAATAAAGTAGCTATTTAAACCTGCTGCTGGTTCAAGCCTGCTCATCGTCCTGTGCCGCTTCAGCTTCCTCGTCTCTATCCATTGGCTGGAAATCAACAAAGGGTCCAACGATTCCCATTAAAGCTTGAAAGACAGCCTCTTCATGGATCGAGAAGACGGTTCAATATCGAGCGTAAGTATGCTTACGGATTGGAGGAATCAGATTCTCCGCTTCAAGAGTTGGTGCAGGCACTCGTTTGTTCTGATCGTTGTACTGGGCTTGATAATGCGACAAGTCTGCCTCTTCAGCCAGTTGACAAGCCAGAGGGCGTACTGCACGGTTTATCACCCTCAAATCATCTTCATTGAACTCAGAGCCATCTTCCTTCAGGCTGGGATAGCCTTGAGCTGCCTCAACAGGGTCGAAATCCGGCACCCATGCTTTTGCCGGGATCAAGGCATTAATGGCTCCGGTTCGAGTAGCAGATTTTTTAAGCTCTTCAATCCGAGCAGGAAGCATTGACCACCTATTAAGAGTGTCTTGGATTAAAGAGGGTGCCGGATTGTTATGAGAGGCCATGGTGATGATCCGCTGCGCTCCGGTATACAGTTGTTCAACTAAAGTGTAGGCAGCTTTCAACTTCTTTCGAACATCTGACCCTAAGTGACCAATGCGTGTACCTGCAACAGTACAGGAATGATCACAAACCGGATCTATTATAAGCAGGCCAGAGTTGTCAAAGAAACCAAAAGGAGCTTACCAAAGATAGCAGTGGTCATGGAGTGTACTTGCCGCTTTACGGCGGTCAGCTCATCTACCACCGGTTTAAGGGTAGCTTCAGCGTTCTTAGCCCTTTTTATTAAAGCGGCCTTCTCAGTGGCCCAGTCAGCCCGCTCCTTCTTGAAGCCCTCTTTCAGCTGTTTTGTGATGTTCAAACCGCTGGTTAATTCTTCCCTTGCCTTGTCGGTTTCAGCTTGTTGGGTCTTCAAAGTTTCCTGCAGATCGGTAATCCGGTCCTCTTTGATCCTCACTTCAGCCTGCATACAGACAGTACTTGGCTTTAAACAAACGGTACAAGAATTTGAAGTACCAACCACATAACAAGTTATACGCTTGATACTTGGGGGCTAATGCACCTTCAATTTTCATCTATAACTAGATCGCAAAGTCCCAAGCTCAATACAGGTATTCAACTTGGCACTTGGGGGCTAATGGCTATTTGCTCAGTTATGTTCTGATGTTAGAATCTTTATTGGAGTCCCGGTTTAACTATGCTAAGTTGAACCGGCCCTTGGGGGCTACATTGATGGATTTCAAAGTTTTGAGGATTATATTCAAGTCCCGGTTTGAAGAAGGTTACAAACCGGCCCTTGGGGGCTAGGATGATTAACACAGTAGTAGTAATTAAAGACAGAAGAAGCACAAGGAAGTTACCTAAAATTTGTCTCTCATCATCTTTACCAGACCAGCTTCACAGTCACGACTAGTATATAGCCGGTTCAAGTAACCAGAATGGAGATCTTGGGCACTCAGAGCAGCATATGTTTCCAGTTCAACATCCCATTTTCCTTTGTTCAGCGCGGAAAAATCTTCCTTCACAGTATGCTTAGCTAAAGTGACAGGATTCCCTGGTTCAAAGCGACCTACACCGGTAATCACAACATCATCATCTTTGGATTCACCGGTTTGCGTTGGCGCGGTCGGTTTATCGGCAGGTTTTGAAGGACTGCGGGATTTTTCAATCCGGATGGGGCTGGTAGGCTGGTCAGCAGGGACTGAAGTATTGATAGACCTCTTCTCAGTAACAGCCTCATCATGCAAAGGAGGGTCACTGGGAACATCTTCATAAACAAATGCTTCAAGATCTGGTGCTTTGTCCTGTTCAGGGGCAACATCTTCCTCGACCGCTTTATCCAGACGGGCTTTCTTGCTCGGTTTGGGTTTAGCCCTGAAAGAGAAACAAGGAGTCAAGGAACATTATAAGTTATAACATAGTATACCAGAAGCATATGTTCAGTCTATCTTACCCAAGAA
Organism: Aegilops speltoides; assembly: GCA_021437245.1. Classification (NCBI taxonomy): domain Eukaryota; kingdom Viridiplantae; phylum Streptophyta; class Magnoliopsida; order Poales; family Poaceae; genus Aegilops; species Aegilops speltoides. Next base: position 90,314 of record JAHHZJ010001120.1, on the reverse strand, counting down.
CCGTCTTCAGTGGTGGCAGCTGAGTGGCCGACGATTCACCAGAGGATGAATGAGAAGTATCCTGATAATCGGAGTCGGACGGATTAAGAGGTTGACGGATGAAACCCGCTTTAGGATATAAATCAATAAAAAGGTCGGAGACCTCGGAGCGGCGTTTTTGAACCGGACTGTTTGGTAAACCGGCGGAGGTAACTACCTGGCCGTGTCTTGGTTGTCTGCGAACTTCATGTTGCTTGAGTCTTCATAAGAAATTTGGGATCCAAGTAAGCAAGAGGATGAGAAAATTTAACTTTCCGGTTTGCCTGGCGAAGTTTTGGCAAAGGCAAAGGATCTGAATCGGAAGAAAGAATAGTTACCTCAGCGACATCAGCATTACTAGCTGCAGCGTCGTCCTAACAAGTATCATCATCAATAAGGCGTGTAAAAAGTAAGCCTAGTGAATCAAGTTCTACTTCAAGGTCCGGGTTACCCACATCATCATCAATAGCCGGATCAGATGAAGCGGTGGTTTTCCTTTTGTGAGCCGGCTTCTTGATAACCTTGGTCTGTGGCCGGGTTGACCGTTCTGCTTTCTCCGCTTTGTCTTGTGGAAGCTTCTTGCTCCAAAATGGATTATCACCCTGGTTAAGCAGCAATTAATGTCAGACAGAGATAGCAATAACAGGTTTAGTAAAAAGTACAATCAAAATCTTACAACTGGCGGTTTGTTGGTAGAACAGAAAGGGAGCAGGCCAGTTTGAGCGCAAAGGTGTTCCGGTTCGTTCAACATCTTCTTCACAGCATCTGTGACTTCGTCATCGGAGAGCTGGATTTTGGTGTGTCGGAGTGGGTCATCGACGCTATCAGTATACTTGCACATTAAACCGGAGCGCTGGCTGAGAGGCAGTACGCTCCATGATATCCAACATCGTGCAAGATCTATTCCTGTTAAACCGTTGGCCATGAAGGCTCGGAGTTTGGACAGTTGCGGAGCATATTTACTTCTCTCCTTGGCACTTAATCTTTGTGGAAAGGGATGAGTGTTGCTGAGCCGCTCCGGACGAAAGTTAGGCAAAGGATTTTCATTGTCAGGGGAGGTGTCTTTACAGTAGAACCATGTTGCATTCCACTCCTTGGGGTGACTGTGTAGTTTGACGTGGGGATAAGTGATCTCTTTCCTTTTCGAATGGCCATACCGCCTAGTTCGGTATTGGGGCCATCGATGAATTCTCTTGGCGGTTTAAGTGGAAGCGCCTCTAAACAATTCAATGAAGGCTCCTCTTGAAGGTATACCTCAGAGAGTACTTGGAAGTGACATAGGTTGGTAACAGAATTGGGGCCAATATCTTGCGGGCGGAGCTGAAAATTGGCTAACACATCCCGGTAAAATTTCAAACCGGGCGGTTTGAAGCCCCGGGCTAAATGATCTGCAAAGATCACACCTCTCCCTCTTGAGGTGTGGGAGGACATTCATCACCAGGAACCCTCCAGTGGATAGTATCTTTGCCGTCTAAAGCGCCGATCAGGACTAAATCATCAAGCTGAGTTTCTGTGACGCGAGAAGGAACCCAATTGCACTCATATACTTGTTTGGCCATGGTGAGATCTACAAGAAATAGGTGATTCCGGTTCAAGAATATGTTGGATAAAAGAAGGTGCTGATCTGAACAATATTAAACCGGAGGCAGTACATGTAAACCGGATTTCTACGAGGTGGCATCATATGGATTCTGGCGGTTCAACAAGGGGACTAATGGTGGATACCGGTTTACTAACTTTTTTCTATATTAAGTTAAACCGCCTGATCTAAACATCGAAAGTAATCGAAGTTGCGGATGGCTAAGTATGCAGAAACAGGTTTTGCAAAGTCTTATTGCAGCAATGGATCTGAAGCAAGTTCAGAAAAACAGAAAATATTCAAAAGGGTAAAGATAGAACGGAAGTGAACCAATGGGTAGATATGTAGATGGGATCTATGGACTTAAGCGTGAAACTACAGGCGGATGCTAGAATGCTACTGCTAATCAGAGCAAGGGTTCACAGATTTATCCAGGAGTCTGGGTACGAGCATGAACAAGCGATGAACATGGCAAGAACATGAAACCCTAAGAACAGATCTATGTCAAGAAGAAAAGAGGGCTTACTGGAAACGAAGAAGACGCGGAAGGCTACTGCAATGCTCTGGTGCATTCAGGTTGATGCAGTGGCCCAAGACGATGCAGAGGTCGATGGCGGCGGCGGAGCTCCGAGGCTCGCGACGCGAGGAAGACGAAGAGAAAGAGACGAGAAGGAGAAAAGGAAATGACCCTTCAGTCCTATTTATAAGGCAACAGACGTGGGTCAGGCGCGCGAATCCAGGAGCCAAAATTTTGGAAGTGGAGCTGATGACTTGGGTATCGCAGATTTATTAATAAAAGAAGGCGTTATAAATGTTAACTTTGTGATGACGTCATTCCGGTTTACAGCAGCTAGAGATGATGACGACATGGCGGTTTACCAATTACCAGAAGATGTCGAAGACAAAGATTTTGTGAAGGATTGACATGAACCAGTTCAAATCAATCTGGGGCCTAATGTTGGGGATATTACCACTGGGCGTGAACCGGCCTGCTTGGGCCGGGTTAACTTCGTTAGTAGAATAAGCAGATGAAGGCCCAAGGCCTGTAGTCGGTTTAGAAACTGTAGCCGTAAACCGGCATGATATGTAAACTTGTATTGTAAGTTAGGAATAGAGAGATACCAACCGGGATACGAGTATGAACCGGTTGGGACTCTGTGGACCGACGGGCGTCACCCGTGTTTATAAGGGGACGACCCGGCGGCGGTTCAAGGGCAGACAACAACAACTCAAGCCTAGGCGAAGCTTGTTTGCTCCCTAGCCATCGAGACCACATCAATTCCATCACAACTAGACGTAGGCTTTTACTTTCATCAAAGGGGCCGAACTAGTATAAACCCTTGTGTCTTTGTGTCCGCTTTAACCCATTCAAGTTAACCCGTAGCGATGGCTCCACGACTAAGTCCTTTCACTAGGACATCTGCCGTGACAAATCCACGACACAAAGCATTAAAATTCTTTTGTGAATTCATAAACTCTTTAACATTACTCTCAAATTCAGAGGGCATCTTATTAAAATTTCCATAAGAGTTGTTGTAGGAATTCCATAATTATTAGAAGGATTACTTGGATAAGGCCTAGAATTAAAATTCCCTCTATACGTGTTGTTACCAAAACTATTCCTACCAATAAAATTCACATCCATAGATTCATTATTATTCTCAAGCAGAGTAGATAAAGGCATATTATTGGGATTAGAAGAAACACTCTTAGCAAATAAATTCCTAAGTTCATCCATCTTTTCACTCAAAACATTGATTTCTTCTATAGCATGCACCTTTCTATTAGTAGATCTTTCAGTATGCCATTGAGAATAATTAACCATAATATTATCTAGGAGTTTAGTAGCATCTCCTAAAGTGATTTCCATAAAAGTGCCTCCCGCGGCCGAATCTAAAAGATTTCTAGAAGCAAAATTCAATCCAGCATAAAAATTTTGTATAATCATCCACAAGTTCAAACCACGAGTAGGACAATTACGTAGCATTAATTTCATTCTCTCCCAAGCTTGTGCAACATGTTCATGATCAAGTTGCTTAAAATTCATAATATCGTTTCTAAGAGAGATAATCTTAGCGGGAGGAAAATACTTAAAGATAAAAGCATCTTTGCACTTGTTCCAAGAATCAATACTGTTTTTAGGCAAAGACGAAAACCATGCTATAGCATGATCTCTAAGCGAAAAAGGAAATAGCTTCAATTTAACGACATCATTATCGACATCTTTTTTCTTTTGCATATCACATAAATCAACGAAGCTATATAGATGAGTAGCGGCATCTTCACTAGGAAGGCCGGCAATTGATCTTTCATAACAAGATTCAACAAAGTAGTATTGATTTCACAAGATTCAGTATTGGCAAGAGGAGCAATCGGAGTGATAAGGAAATCATTATTATGTGTATTGGTGAAGTCACACAATTTGGTAGCATCTTGAGCCATCACGACAAGCAAGCAAACTAACACACGAGCAAACAAAAGGACGAGGAAAAGGCAACGGAAAGAGAGGAGGAGATTGGGAAAGAGAGGGCAAATAAAATGGCAAGGATGAAGTGGGGGAGAGGAAAACGAGAGGCAAATGGCAAATAATGTAATGCAAGAGATAGGGATTGTGATGGGTACTTGGTATGCTGACTTTTGCGTAAGCCTCCCCGGCAACGGCGCCAAAAATCCTTCTTGCTACGTCTCGAGCTTGCGTTGGTTTTCCCCGAAGAGGAGAGGATGATGCAGCACAGTAGCGTAAGTATTTCCCTCAGTTTTTGAGAACCAAGGTATCAATCCAGTAGGAGGTCACACGCAAGTCCCTCGTACCTGCACAAAACGATAGCTACTCGCAACCAACGCGATTAGGGGTTGTCAATCCCTTCACGGTCACTTACGAGAGTGAGATCTGATAGAGAAAATATTTTTGGTATTTTTGGTATAAAGATGCAAAGTATAAAGTAAAGGCAAAGCAAGTAAATAAAGTGATGGAGATTGATATGATGAGAATAGACCCGGGGGCCATAGGTTTCACTAGTGGCTTCTCTCAAGAGCATAAGTATTCTACGATGGGTGAACAAATTACTGTTAAGCAATTGACAAAATTGAGCATAGTTATGAGGTTATCTAGGTATGATCATCTATATAGGCATCATGTCCGAGACAAGTAGACCGAAACGATTCTGCATCTACAACTATTACTCCACTCATCGACCGCTATCCAGCATGCATCTAGAGTATTAAGTTAAAAACAGAGTAACACCTTAAGCAAGATGACATGATGTAGAGGAATAAATTCATGCAATATGATAAATACCCCATCTTGTTATCCTCGATGGCAACAATACAATATGTGCCTTGCAACCCTTTCTATCACTGGGTAAGGACACCGCAAGATTGAACCCAAAGCCATGCACTTCTCCCATTGCAAGAACTACCAATCTAGTTGGCCAAACCAAACGGATAATTCGAAGAGACTTGCAAAGATAACTCAATCATACATAAAAGAATTCAGAGAAGATTCAAATATTATTCATAGATAAGCTGGATCATAAACCCACAATTCATCTGTCTCAACAAACACACCGCAAAAAGAAGATTACATCGAATAGATCTCCTTGAGAGAGGGGGAGAACATTGTATTGAGATCCAAAAAGAGGGAAGAAGCCATATAGCTACTAGCTATGGACCCGAAGGTCTGAAGTAAACTACTCACACTTCATCGGAGGGGCTATGGTGTTCATGTAGAAGCCCTCGATGGTAGATGCCCTCTCCGGCGGAGCTCCGGAACAGGCCCCAAGATGAGATCTCATGGATACAGGAAGTTGCGGCGGTGGAATTAGGTTTTTGGCTCCGTCTCTGGTCTATTTGGGGTACATAGGTATATATAGGAGGAAGGAGTACGTCGGTGGAGCGTCAGGGGGCCCACGAGGTAGGGGGCGCGCCTAGGGGGGGCGCCCTCAACCCTCGTGACCGCCTCTGGTGCTTCTTGGAGTAGGGTCCAAGTCTCCTGGATCATGTTCGGTGAGAAGATCACGTTCCTGAAGGTTTCATTCTGTTTGGACTCCGTTTGATATTCTATTTCTTCGAAATACTGAAAAAAGGCAAAAAACATCAATTCTGGGCTGGGCCTCCGGTTAATAGGTTAGTCCCAAAAATAATATAAAAGTGGAAAATAAAGCCCATTATAGTCCAAAACAATAGATAAAGTAGCATGGAGCAATCAAAAATTATAGGTACGTTGGAGACGTATCATTGAGGGATAAATATGTGTTTTCGCGTCTTTCAGGTTCTTCATAGTGACCAGCAAATATAAATCCCAAGTGACTCAAAGAACAGAGATATGCTCCCCGGCAACGGCGCCAGAAAATAGTCTTGATAACCCACAAGAGTATGGGATCACAACAGTTTTCGAGGATGGAGTATTCAACCCAAATTTATTGATTCGACACAAGGGGAGCCAAAGAATATTCTCAAGTATTAGCAGTTGGTTGTCAAGTCAAACACAACTGGATAACTTAGTATTTGCAGCAAAGTATTTAGTAGCAAAGTAATATGGAAGTAACAGAAACGGTAGCAAAAGTAATATTTTTGGGTTTTGTAGTGATTGTAACAGTAGCAACGGAAAAGTAAATAAGCGAAGAACAATATGTGAGAAGCTCGTAGGCATTGGATCGGTGATGGAGAATTATGCCGGATGCAATTATTCATGCAACAGTTATAACATAGGGTGACACAGAACTAGCTCCAATTCATCAATGTAATGTAGGCATGTATTCCGAATATAGTTATACGTGCTTATGGAAAAGAACTTGCATGACATCTTTTGTCCTACCCTCCCGTGGCAGCGGGGTCCTAACGGAAACTAAGGGATATTAAGGCCTCCTTTTAATAGAGTACTGGACCAAAGCATTAACACATAGTGAATACATGAACTCCTTAAACTACGGCCATCACCGGGAGTGGTCCCGATTATTGTCACTTCGGGGTTGCCGGATCATAACACATAGTACGTGACTATAGACTTGCAAGATAGGATCAAGAACTCACATATATTCATGAAAACATAATAGGTTCAGATCTGAAATCATGGCACTCGGTCCCTAGTGACAAGCATTAAGCATAGCAAAGTCATAGAAACATCAATCTCGGAACATAGTGGATACTAGGGATCAAACCCTAACAAAACTAACTCGATTACATGATAAATCTCATCCAACTCATCATCGTCTAGCTAGCCTACGATGGAATTACTCACGCACGACAGTGAGCATCATGAAATTGGTGATAGAGGATGGTTGCTGATGACGATGGCGACGGATTCCCCTCTCCGGAGCCCCGAACGGACTCCAGATCAGCCTCCCGAGAGAGTTTAGGGATGCATTGTTCGAGCAATCTTCAAATCATTCAAAATAATCAATCTGAGGCATTGTTCGCCAGCCTCCAATGAGTATGACATGATAGGACGGCCAAAACAAGCAAGAAGAAGAAGTAAGCAGGCCCAGCAATGATGAGCGAGGCCTCCACAAGTCCCCCGCCATCCTCCTTCCTCCTCTAGGGTTTTACTATGCAGCGCCGCCGTCTCCCTCCCCACCTCCTCCCCCGCCGCCCCGCCTTCTACCCGGCAGACCAGCATCGAGGCCCGAGCCAGCGGCCATGAACGGCAAGAAGCACAAGTCCTCCAAGAAGTAGCCGAAGGGCAGCCGCGTGCCGCTCGGCGCCGACGGCGACGTGGTCGCCAATGCCGGGAAGCGCCGTCGCTCCAGCGCTACCAAGCGCCACCAGGTCGAGGAGGAGGAGTTCGTGCCCTCCTCCATCAGCGCTAAGATCCCCTGAGAGGCCTTCAAGTAGCAGGAGGAGGAGATCCTCCATGTACTATTCAGTCTTCGAATGGCACAAATTATCAACCTGTGCAACTACATGGGCTAGGTGACGTACTAATAAATCATTAGATTATCTGTGAACTGATTTAGAAACTGAACACTAAAAGTCAGAACACCATATGACAGAAAACTACTATTTAGAACGTGTATTTGTGGTCACATGATACTGGTATCCTTATATGTTGTGGACACAGTTTGTTGTGCCCGAGGCGGCCAGTGTTTGCAGTATGCAGTAAGTTTTCCATCGGCTGACATCAAAGGTATCCATCCATCTAGTCTTGGATATAAATTGCTTATGACCTTGCGACCATGGTGCCAATACTTCGATTATTATACGGAGCCTGATATGTACTACATCCACTATATATTTTCGTTAGGTACATGAACACCATTTTTTAGTATAGTTACCACTAGAAGAGATGCATTTTTCCAGTATTATTACTAATAGAAAGTATTTCACATATATAAGAGATGGACTGTTTTATATCACGCACAAACAACAAAACAATGAGAACTACATGACAAAAAAATAACAATTGAAAGAAGAGGCGTGGCATGCTTCAAAAGAGGCGTGACATGTCTTTTGTTGCAAATTCATGTGATGACAAGAGAACTAATTTAGTCGGGACAACACTCACTCACTTTCTTTCACTAAATCTAGTGGGTGACCTCTTTGTGACGGCGGCGAATGTCATATTTGGAGATCGATCGAGGTATATGGTGTCACAAGGCCCAAAACCAAAAATGGTCGAATGACCCTCAAGTTAGAAACCAACCGACCCACAACGATTGAGTTGGGACTGTTGGATTAATAAACCCTTCACCCATCAAACCCTTCCAGCTCCTTGCGGATGAACTGTGCTTGGACACATTTCAAAACCTGTACTCTAGTAGTCTGATTACCACTATACTTACATCTGGGTGCCGCTTATTTGCGCAGGACATGTTTGACCAATGTTGTGACCACGCAAGGGATAACGGGTACTTGTTGTGGGAGGACGCGAAGAAGATGCGGTTGATAGTGAGTGGGGAGTTCCACAGAGAAATGCGGGAGTTCCTCCGCAGGCAAAAATGATCCAAGGGAAGTGACCATCTGGAAAGAAGAGAAGATGCTACTTGTCTGTAACACATGCTCCTTCATGTGAGGAAGGCCTGAATATACCTACCCAGCAGACAAGTCTTTAGAAGATCCAACTGCAGGAGGCAGAGTGGTAGTCTGGTAAATGTTGAAATCATTTGGACTCGATGGTTGTAAATCGAATGTAATCATATGTTTGATATATTCAGTCTGCAGTTTGCGCCATGCTAAATGTAAGTCACAGAAGGTAGTGGATTATTCTGTTAGGCAAATCAAAATCCAATGAACTGTACGTGCTCCACTTCTCTAGTTCAGTTTTGCATGGAAGTTGCGTACAATTGTAATTAATCTGTGTCAGTCAGTTTGGAACCAGACAAGTTTGCAAAACCGCATCGACACAGGATTGACAATTTCGATTTTCAGTAAATTGGTTTATTATCTTTTTAACAATATATACCCACACTCTGGTGTGTAGAGTTAAAAATACAATGAGCATTCAATTTGATGTTTAGGCATAGGACAATATGAATATACCAAAGTTGAAATATGGCCTCACATTAAACGAATGTTCAGCATAGAAACGAATTTATATTAAAAACACTGGTTTCAAATATTTGAACTAAAGTTCCACTTTGTTTTGTTCACAACATCGAATGGCTCATTGTGTTGACACCAAAGGTATGGCAATGGTCGTCAACTCAACCGGAGGCAAAACCAAAACTGACCGTCTTACAACTGAACCGGAGGCAAAACTAGCCGACAAAACCGGTTATCATGGTTGGTAACAAATCTTTCTGAGATGATTGTTTCCTTTTGTCATCCACATTATATTAACCAGAGAAAATGAAATAGGACTTTGCCTACAAATGTGTGTTTGGAAATCAGACTTATCCTTATCATATCCTATATCGTATACAAAGAGGAAGAAACACTTGAATATTATTAGAGTAGTAATTGTCATTGGTGACGATCGCGAAAGGAAAGAAACATGAATAATCTTAATTCTAGACATAAAAAAGATGGTCGATAAGTTTCCAATACCAACAATCGATCAACGGTGTGTTTCCTACCTATTTTGTATCAGTACACGCTTTCACAACCAACAACGGCTCCATTTTTAGATCGAAATACTCCTACACACTAGGATTAGGCCTCAATAAATATTTACCTTTTTCATCCCTCAACCCATAAAACAGATTGGCCCATGAAGGATACCAGTATATATATGCCCCATACACGAGCATGTCATCCAAAGTTCATCAAGCAAACACACAAGCACTGGACTACCACCGAACTTATCCCACAACTTTGTCAAGTCTTCTCTTTGAAATGGAGGGTGTTACAGTGTTGATTGTTGGTGCTGGGCCAGCAGGCCTCGCAACGGCAGCATGCCTTAGCCAATTCTCAATTCCTTATGCCATCATCGAGCGTGAGAGCTGTAGCGCGTTACTCTGGCGCAACCGCACATATGATTGCCTCAAGCTACATCTCGCAAAGGAGTTCTGTGAGTTGCCACACATGTCATACCCTGTAGATGCACCAACATACATACCAAAAACCTTGTTTGTGAAGTACTTGGATGACTATGTTGAGCAATTCAACATTCAACCAAAGTGTCTCACCAGCGTGGAGTCATCCACATATGACAATGATGAAAAATGTTGGTCCATTGTGGCAAAGGACATGTCAAAGTGCACCACAGTCAAGTTCACAGTGAAGTTTCTTGTTGTGGCAAGTGGTGAGAATAGTGCAGAGAATATTCCAATGTTCCATGGATGGAAAACTTTCCAGGTGATGTTATCCACTCATCAAGCTACAAGTCAGGCAGGAGCTACTCCGGCAAGAATGTATTGGTCATTGGATCTGGCAACTCCGGGATGGAAATTGCTTATGACCTTGCGACCCAAGGTGCCAACACATCGATTGTTATATGAAGCCCGGTACATACGTGCACTATATATTTTCACTGGGTGCATGAACGCAAATTCTTAGTATAGTTATTAATAGAAGAGATGCAATTTTCAGTGTTTTACTAATAGGAAGTATTTCACATAGAAAAAGAGATGGACTGTTTTATATCACACACAAACAACTGAAAGACTAGAGGAACCACATGACAAAAATTTATTTCTTGAAAGAAGAAATTCTATGAAAATTTATTTATCATGCATACTTCAAAAGAGGTGTGACGTGTTTTGTTGTTGCAGATTCATGTAATGACAAAGGAATTAATTCGTTTGGGGATGACACTTGCTCACCGTCTTCCATTGAATCTAGTGGATAAACTCCTTGTGATGGCAGCGTATTTAATATTTGGAGACCTATCACAGCATGGCATCACAAGGCCAAAATGGGTCCAATGACCTCAAATCAAAACAGCCGATCTGCTGTAATTGATGTTGAGACTATTGGATTGATCAAAAAAGGCATCATCAAAGTAAGTATATCCTTCACATGACACAAATTTATAACATATGTTGATTTGATATGCCAAGTTGTCAATGTATTTTTATCTCCTAAAGGTTCAAGGGAGCATTAGTAAGATCAAGGGCAACATAGTTAAATTTCAATGCAGTAAAAGAATGTCATTTGATGCAATTGTGTTTGCAACTGGATACAAAAGCACGGCAAATATGTGGCTCAAGGTAATATAGCTTGTCTTTGAACATGTCTGAGTTTGTTTTCTTGGTGTAACCATTATTAAATCTGCTAACATGGTCTATGTGTTTTTAATCCAGAATGGTGAGAGCATGTTAAATGGCAACGGACTGCCCATCCAAAAATATCCGAATCATTGGAAAGGTGAAAATGGGCTCTACTGTGCTGGGTTGGCGAGGAGAGGATTAGCTGGTATTGCAACAGATGCCAAGAATATCGCTAATGACATCAAATCTGTGATGGACTCTATGTCAAGTTAAATCATCTTTTACATGTAGTTTACCATGGCAAGCATGCTAGAAGGTTGATTCTTTGAGAAATATATCCATTGTGTCACCTTTGTATTTAGCTTTTAGACAAGTAAATTTATGTTTATTTTAAGGTTCATATGTGCCCCGGAGAGAGATGTACTATTATACTATAATCAAGGGCTTTGTACTATTATTACGGAGAGATTTCTAATTTTGGTTGAACCTACAACTGTGTATTATATTTTATGTACTTGAAATTATATGTGCAAAAGGCATGCGCTCAATACTATATTATCTATACCAAAATCTCTTGTGGCGTGTTTACCCCATCAACATACAACTGTAGGAGGTAGCAATCACATCAGCCTAAAATAAATGCATAGTTCACTACATCCATGGCCGGTACTGTAGTGCTATTTAGTCTTAGAATGGCACTAGTTATCATCCCGTGCATCTGCATGGGGTAGCTGACATACTATAAATCATTAAAAATATTTGTGAACATATTTAGAAACTTAAAACTAAAACTTAGAACACCATATGACGGAAAACTACTATTTAGAACGTGTATTTGTGGTTACGTGATACACGTATCCTTAACTGTTGTGGACACAGTTTGTTGTGCCCGAAGCGCAGGGTTTGCAGTATGCAGTAAGTTTTCCATCGGCTGAGGTCCAAGGTATCCATCCGCATAGCCTTGGATATAAATTGCTTATTACCTTGCGACCATGGTGCCAATACTTGATTGATATCTGAAGGCTGATATGTACTACTTGCACTATATATTTTCACTGGGTACATGAACGCAATTTTTTAGTATAGTTACCACTGGAAGAGATCCATTTTTTAGTATTATTACTAATAGAAAGTTTTCACATATATAAGAGATGGACTGTTTGATATGACGCACAAACAAACAAACGACTAGAGGAACTACATGACAAACAATTAACTTTTGAAAGAAGAAATTCTATGAAATTTTGTTTTATCATGCATGCTTCAGAAGAGGTGTGACATGTCTTTTGGTTGCAGATTCATGTAATGATAACAGAATTTATTCAGTTGGGATGACACTTGCTCACCATCTTTCACTAAATCTAGTGAATAACCTCTTTGTGACGGCAGCGAATTTCATATTTGGAGACCTATCGAGGCATGGCATCACAAGGCCCAAAACCAAAAATGGATCACAATGACCCTCAAGTTAGAAACCTACCGATCCATAGTGATTGATGTTGGGACTGTTGGATTAATAAAAAAATCATCAGCAGAGTATTTGGAATATTTGAAGGAATCTGCCTTATTAGTCATATTTTTTATAGTTGAAAATAATAAGTAGACCTTTTCTCTCATAATGTCGGTTTGTTTTCTAGTTGGCACTTCTAGAGATCCTAGTCATCTACCTAGATAATATAGATCTGACTCAAATGCGCAATTATATATTTCAAAAATAAGGCACTTACATGACGAAGAAGGCGGCTACTTGCATATATACTGAATGTTCATTATATTTGAAGGCATAACAAGCAATCATTTGTTTTCTTTTTGGAGAAACACCGACATTGGATTTATAAAAGTGTCAATGGGATGTATAGAACATCATTTGAATCAAGACAATAAGAAATCCTTTACCCTTTTTTACAATGTTAACTGACGGAATAAAGCATATATAGTGGATGAGCTTCTCCCAGTTTTGTCTATCACTTATATCAACTGATGACTCATTGGAATTTAGTGACTTCCAAGACAAAATATACTCGGATGGCAAAGATTGCTGATGCCAAACTTGAATTAGCTAAAAGAAAATATAACCAGTAACTGAAATATGATCTGAACACGCTCGTGGATTGGCGGACTGTACCTCTGTATTATGTTTTCCCTTTTCAAAAATAGCACATTTAACTGATGCATTGTTCGAGCAATCTTCAAATCATTCAAAAACAATCTGAGGCATTGTTCGGCCAGCCTCCTGAGTATGACATGATAGGACGGCCCCTTAAGCAAGGAGAAGAAGCAAGCAGGCCCAGCAATGACGAGCGAGGCCTCCACAAGTCCAAAAGTCCACAGAAACAAAACCCGCCAATCCGCCATCCTCCTTCCTCCTCTAGGGTTTTACTACGCAGCGCCGCCGTCTCCCTCCCCACCTCCGTCCCCGCCGCCCCGCCTCCTACCCGGCAGACCACCACCGAGGCCCGAGCCAGCGGCCATGACCGGCAAGAAGCACAAGTCCTCCAAGAAGCAGCCCAAGGGCAGCCGCTCGGCGCCGACGCCGACGCGGTGGCCGACGCCGGGAAGCGCCGTCGCTCCGGCACCGCCAAGCGCCACCAGGCCGAGGAGAAGGAGTTCGTGCCCTCCTCCATCAGCGCCAAGATCCTCCGCAAGGCCCTCAAGCAGCAGCAGGAGCAGCAGGAGGAGATCCTCCACGTACTATTCAGTCTTCGAATGGCACAAATTATCAACCTCTGCAACTACATGGGCTAGCTGACGTACTAATAAATCATTAAAAATATCTGTGAACTGATTTAGAAACTTAAAACTAAAAGTTAGAACACCATATGACGGAAAACTACTATTTAGAACGTGTATTTGTGGTTACATGATACTTGTATCCTTATATGTTGTGGATACAGTTTGTTGTGCCCGAGGCGCCTAGGGTTTGCAGTATGCAGTATGTTTTCCATCGGCTGAGATCCAAGGTATCCCTCCGTCTAGTCTTGGATATAAATTGCTTATGACCTTGCGACCATGGTGCCAATACTTCGATTATTATACGGAGCCTGATATGTACTACATGCACTATATATTTTCATTAGGTACATGAACACCATTTTTTAGTATAGTCACCACTAGAAGAGATGCATTTTTTAGTATTATTATACTAATAGGAAGTATTTCACATATATAAGAGATGGACTGTTTTATATCACACACAAACAACAAAAAGACTAGAGGAACTACATGACAAAAAATAATAACAATTGAAAGAAGAAGTTCTATGAAATTTTGTTCTATCAGGCATGCTTCAAAAGAGGCGTGACATGTCTTTTGGTTGCAGATTCATGTGATGACAAGAGAATTACTTTAGTTGGGATGACACTTGCTAACTTTCTTTCACTAAATCTAGTGGGTGACCTCTTTGTGATGGCGGCGAATGTCATATTTGGAGATCGATCGAGGTATATGGTGTCACAAGGCCCAAAACCAAAAATGGTCGAATGCCCCTCAAGTTAGAAACCAACCGACCCACAATGATTGAGTTGGGACTGTTGGATTAATAAACCCTTCACCCATCAAACCCTTCCAGCTCCTTGCGGATGGACGGTGCTTGGACACATTTGAAAACCTGTACTCTAGTAGTCTGATTACCACTATACTTACATCTGGGTGCCGCTTATTTGCGCAAGACATGTTTGACTAATGTTGTGACCACGCAGGGATAATGGGTACTTGTTGTGGGAGGACACAATGAAGATGCGGTTGATAGTGAGTGGGGAGTTCCACAGAGAAATGCGGGAGTTCCTCCGCAGGCAAAAATGATCCAAGGGAAGTGACCATCTGGAAAGAAGAGAAGATGCTACTTGTCTGTACCACATGCTCCTTCATGTGAGGAAGGCCTGAATATACCTACCGAGCAGACAAGTCTTTAGAGGATCCAACTGCAGGAGGCAGAGTGGTAGTCTGGTAGATCATGAAATCATTTGGACTCGACGGTTGTAAATCGAATGTAATCATATGTTTCATAGGTTCAGTCTGCAGTTTGCGCCATGCTAAATGTAAGTCACAAAAGGTAGTGGATTATTCTGTTAGGCAAATCAAAATCCAATGAACTGTACGTGCTCCACTTCTCTAGTTCAGTTTTGCATGGAAGTTGCGTACAATTGTAATTAATCTGTGTCAGTCAGTTTGGAACCAGACAAGTTTGCAAAACCGCATCGACACAGGATTGACAATTTCGATTTTCAGTAAATTGGTTTATTATCTTTTTAACAATATATACCCACACTCTGGTGTGTAGAGTTAAAAATACAATGAGCGTTCAATTTGATGTTTAGGCATAGGACAATATGAATATACCAAAGTTGAAATATGGCCTCACATTAAACGAGTGTTCAGTATAGAAACAAATTTATATTTAAAAAACTGGTTTCAAATATTTGAACTAAAGTTCCACTTTTTTTTGTTCACAACATCGAACGGCTCGTTGTGTTGACACCAAAGGTATGGCAATGGTCGTCAACTCAACCGGAGGCAAAACCAAAACTGACCGTCTTACAACTGAACCGGAGGCAAAACTAGCCGACAAAACCGGTTATCATGGTTGGTAACAAATCCTTCTAGATGATTGTTTCCTTTTGTCATCCACATTATATTAACCAGAGAAAATGAAATAGGACTTTGCCTACAAATGTGTGTTTGGAAATCAGACTTATCCTTATCATATCCTATATCGTATACAAAGAGGAAGAAACACTTGAATATTATTAGAGTAGTAATTGTCATTGGTGACGATGCGAAAGGAAAGAAACATGAATAATCTTAATTCTAGACATAAAAAAGATGGTCGATAAGTTTCCAATACCAACAATCGATCAACGGTGTGTTTCCTACCTATTTTGTATCAGTACACGCTTTCACAACCAACAACGGCTCCATTTTTAGATCGAAATACTCCTACACACTAGGATTAGGCCTCAATAAATATTTACCTTTTCATCCCTCAACCCATAAAACAGATTGGCCCATGAAGGATACCAGTATATATATGCCCCATACACGAGCATGTCATCCAAAGTTCATCAAGCAAACACACAAGCACTGGACTACCACCGAACTTATCCCACAACTTTGTCAAGTCTTCTCTTTGAAATGGAGGGTGTTACAGTGTTGATTGTTGGTGCTGGGCCAGCAGGCCTCGCAACGGCAGCATGCCTTAGCCAATTCTCAATTCCTTATGCCATCGTCGAGCGCGAGAGCTGTAGCGCGTCACTCTGGCGCAACCGCGCGTATGATCGCCTCAAGCTGCATCTCGCAAAGGAGTTCTGTGAGTTGCCACACATGTCATACCCTGTAGATGCACCAACATACATACCAAAAACCTTGTTTGTGAAGTACTTGGATGACTATGTTGAGCGTTTCAACATTCAACCAAAGTATCTCACCAGCGTGGAGTCATCCACATATGACAAAGATGAAAAATGTTGGTCCATTGTGGCAAAGGACATGTCAAAGTGCACCACAGTCAAGTTCACGGCGAAGTTTCTTGTTGTGGCAAGTGGTGAGAATAGTGCAGAGAATATTCCAATGTTCCCTGGACTGGAAAACTTTCCAGGTGATGTTATCCACTCCTCAAGCTACAAGTCAGGCAAGAGCTACTCTGGCAAGAATGTATTGGTCATTGGATCTGGCAACTCCGGGATGGAAATTGCTTATGACCTTGCGACCCATGGTGCCAACACATCGATTGTTATACTGAAGCCCGCACGCGTCGTGCACTATATATTTTCACTGGGTGCATGAACGCAAATTCTTAGTATAGTTATTAATAGAAGAGATGCAAGTTTCAGTGTTTTACTAATAGGAAGTATTTCACATAGAAAAAGAGATGGACTGTTTTATATCACACACAAACAACTGAAAGACTAGAGGAACCACATGACAAAAATTTATTTCTTGAAAGAAGAAATTCTATGAAAATTTATTTATCATGCATACTTCAAAAGAGGTGTGACGTGTTTTGTTGTTGCAGATTCATGTAATGACAAAGGAATTAATTCGTTTGGGGATGACACTTGCTCACCGTCTTCCATTGAATCTAGTGGATAAACTCCTTGTGATGGCAGCGTATTTAATATTTGGAGACCTGTCACAGCATGGCATCACAAGGCCAAAAATGGGTCCAATGACCCTCAAATCAGAAACAGGCCGATCTGCTGTAATTGATGTTGGGACTGTTGGATTGATCAAAAAAGGCATCATCAAAGTAAGTATATCCTTGACATGACACAAATTTATAACATATGTTGATTTGATATGCCAAGTTATCAATGTATTTTTATCTCCTAAAGGTTCAAGGGAGCATTAGTAAGATCAAGGGCAACATAGTTAAATTTCAATGCAGTAAAAGAATGTCATTTGATGCAATTGTGTTTGCAACTGGATACAAAAGCACGGCGAATATGTGGCTCAAGGTAATATAGCTTGTGTTTGAACATGTCTGAGTTTGTTTTCTTGGTGTAACCATTATTAAATCTGCTAACAAGGTCTATGTGTTTTTAATCCAGAATGGTGAGAGCATGTTAAATGGCAACGGACTGCCCATCCAAAAATATCCGAATCATTGGAAAGGTGAAAATGGGCTCTACTGTGCTGGGTTGGCGAGGAGAGGATTAGCTGGTATTGCAACAGATGCCAAGAATATCGCTAATGACATCAAATCTGTGATGGACTCTATGTCAAGTTAAATCATCTTTTACATGTAGTTTACCATGGCAAGCATGCTAGAAGGTTGATTCTTTGAGAAATATATCCATTGTGTCACCTTTGTATCTAGCTTTTAGACAAGTAAATTTATGTTTATTTTAAGGTTCATATGTGCCCCGGAGAGAGATGTACTATTATACTATAATCAAGGGCTTTGTACTATTATTACGCGGAGAGATTTCTAATTTTGGTTGAACCTACAACTGTGTATTATATTTTATGTACTTGAAATTATATGTGCAAAAGGCATGCGCTCAATACTATATTATCTATACCAAAATCTCTTGTGGCGTGTTTACCCCATCAACATACAACTGTAGGAGGTAGCAATCACATCAGCCTAAAATAAATGCATAGTTCACTACATCCATGGCCGGTACTGTAGTGCTATTTAGTCTTAGAATGGCACTAGTTATCATCCCGTGCATCTGCATGGGGTAGCTGACATACTATAAATCATTAAAAATATTTGTGAACATAT
This sequence comes from Aegilops speltoides, assembly GCA_021437245.1. Lineage (NCBI taxonomy): Eukaryota > Viridiplantae > Streptophyta > Magnoliopsida > Poales > Poaceae > Aegilops > Aegilops speltoides. The sequence goes on along the minus strand of JAHHZJ010001120.1, from coordinate 71,905 downwards.
TTAGAAACTTAAAACTAAAACTTAGAACACCATATGACGGAAAACTACTATTTAGAACGTGTATTTGTGGTTACGTGATACACGTATCCTTAACTGTTGTGGACACAGTTTGTTGTGCCCGAAGCGCAGGGTTTGCAGTATGCAGTAAGTTTTCCATCGGCTGAGGTCCAAGGTATCCATCCGCATAGCCTTGGATATAAATTGCTTATTACCTTGCGACCATGGTGCCAATACTTCGATTGATATACGAAGGCTGATATGTACTACTTGCACTATATATTTTCACTGGGTACATGAACGCAATTTTTTAGTATAGTTACCACTGGAAGAGATCCATTTTTTAGTATTATTACTAATAGAAAGTTTTCACATATATAAGAGATGGACTGTTTGATATGACGCACAAACAAACAAACGACTAGAGGAACTACATGACAAACAATTAACTTTTGAAAGAAGAAATTCTATGAAATTTTGTTTTATCATGCATGCTTGAAGAGGTGTGACATGTCTTTTGGTTGCAGATTCATGTAATGATAACAGAATTTATTCAGTTGGGATGACACTTGCTCACCATCTTTCACTAAATCTAGTGAATAACCTCTTTGTGACGGCAGCGAATTTCATATTTGGAGACCTATCGAGGCATGGCATCACAAGGCCCAAAACCAAAAATGGATCACAATGACCCTCAAGTTAGAAACCTACCGATCCATAGTGATTGATGTTGGGACTGTTGGATTAATAAAAAAATCATCAGCAGAGTATTTGGAATATTTGAAGGAATCTGCCTTATTAGTCATATTTTTTATAGTTGAAAATAATAAGTAGACCTTTTCTCTCATAATGTCGGTTTGTTTTCTAGTTGGCACTTCTAGAGAGATCCTAGTCATCTACCTAGATAATATAGATCTGACTCAAATGCGCAATTATATATTTCAAAAATAAGGCACTTACATGACGAAGAAGGCGGCTACTTGCATATATACTGAATGTTCATTATATTTGAAGGCATAACAAGCAATCATTTGTTTTCTTTTTGGAGAAACACCGACATTGGATTTATAAAAGTGTCAATGGGATGTATAGAACATCATTTGAATCAAGACAATAAGAAATCCTTTACCCTTTTTTACAATGTTAACTGACGGAATAAAGCATATATAGTGGATGAGCTTCTCCCAGTTTTGTCTATCACTTTTATCAACTGATGACTCATTGGAATTTACTGACTTCCAAGACAAAATATACTCGGATGGCAAAGATTGCTGATGCCAAACTTGAATTAGCTTAAAGAAACTATAACCAGTAAATGAAATATGATCTTAACACGCTAGTGGATTGGCGGAGTGTACCTCTGTATTCTGTTTTCTCTTTTCAAAAATAGCACATTTAACTGATGCATTCTTCGAGCAATCTTCAAATCATTCAAAAAAATCTGAGGCATTGTTCGGCCAGCCTCCTGAGTATGACATGATAGGCCGGCCCCTTAAGCAAGGAGAAGAAGCAAGCAGGCCCAACAATGACGAGCGAGGCACCCACAAGTCCACAAGTCCACAGAAACAAAACCCGCCAATCCGCCATCCTCCTTCCTCCTCTAGGGTTTCACTACGCAGCGCCGCCGTCTCCCTGCCCACCTCCGTCCCCGCCGCCCGCCTCCTACCCGGCAGACCACCACCGAGGCCCGAGCCAGCGCCATGACCGCAAGAAGCACAAGTCCTCCAAGAAGCAGCCCAAGGGCAGCCGCTCGGCGCCGACGCCGACGCGGTGGCCGACGCCGGGAAGCGCCGTCGCTCCGGCACCGCCAAGCGCCACCAGGCCGAGGAGAAGGAGTTCGTGCCCTCCTCCATCAGCGCCAAGATCCTCCGCAAGGCCCTCAAGCAGCAGCAGGAGCAGCAGGAGGAGATCCTCCACGTACTATTCAGTCTTCGAATGGCACAAATTATCAACCTCTGCAACTACATGGGCTAGCTGACGTACTAATAAATCATTAAAAATATCTGTGAACTGATTTGGAAACTTAAAACTAAATGTTAGAACACCATATGACGGAAAACTACTATTTAGAACGTGTATTTGTGGTTACATGATACTTGGGCCCTTATATGTTGTGGACACAGTTTGTTGTGTCCGAGGCGCCCAGGGTTTGCAGTATGCAGTAAGTTTTCCATCGGCTGAGATCCAAGGTATCCATCCGTCTAGTCTTGGATATAAATTGCTTATGACCTTGCGACCATGGTGCCAATACTTTGATTATTATACGGAGCCTGATATGTACTACATGCACTATATATTTTCATTAGGTACATGAACACCATTTTTTAGTATAGTCACCACTAGAAGAGATGCATTTTTCAGTATTATTATTACTAATAGAAAGTATTTCACATATATAAGAGATGTACTGTTTTTATATCACGCACAAACAACAAAAAGACTAGAGGAACTACATGACAAAAAAATAAAAATTGAAAGAAGAAATTCTATGAAATTTTGTTCTATCAGGCATGCTTCAAAAGAGGCGTGACATGTCTTTTGGTTGCAAATTCATGTGATGACAAGAGAATTAATTTAGTTGGGATGACACTTGCTCACTTTCTTTCACTAAATCTAGTGGGTGATCTCTTTGTGACGGCGGCGAATGTCATATTTGGAGATCGATCGAGGTATATGGTGTCACAAGGCCCAAAACCAAAAATGGTCGAATGACCCTCAAGTTAGAAACCAACCGACCCACAACGATTGAGTTGGGACTGTTGGATTAATAAACCCTTCACCCATCAAACCCTTCCAGCTCCTTGCGGATGAACTGTGCTTGGACACATTTCAAAACCTGTACTCTAGTAGTCTGATTACCACTATACTTACATCTGGGTGCCGCTTATTTGCGCAGGACATGTTTGACCAATGTTGTGACCACGCAAGGGATAACGGGTACTTGTTGTGGGAGGACGCGAAGAAGATGCGGTTGATAGTGAGTGGGGAGTTCCACAGAGAAATGCGGGAGTTCCTCCAGAGGCAAAAATGATCCAAGGGAAGTGACCATCTGGAAAGAAGAGAAGATGCTACTTGTCTGTACCACATGCTCCTTCATGTGAGGAAGGCCTGAATATACCTACCGAGCAGACAAGTCTTTAGAGGATCCAACTGCAGGAGGCAGAGTGGTAGTCTGGTAGATCATGAAATCATTTGGACTCGACGGTTGTAAATCGAATGTAATCATATGTTTCATAGGTTCAGTCTGCAGTTTGCGCCATGCTAAATGTAAGTCACAAAAGGTAGTGGATTATTCTATTAGGCAAATCAAAATCCGATGAACTGTACGTGCTCCACTTCTCCAGTTCAGTTTTGCATGGAAGTTGCTTACAATTGTGATAAATCTGTGTCAGTCAGTTTGGAACCAAACAAGTTTGCAAAACCGCATCGAGACAGGATTGAGAATTTCATTTTTCAGTAAATTGGTTTATTATCTTTTTAACAAAATATACCCACACTCTGGTGTGTAGAGTTAAAAATACAATGAGCGTTCAATTTGATGTTCAGGCATAGGACATTATGAATATACCAAAGTTGAAATATGGCCTCACATTAAACGAGTGTTCAGTATAGAAACAAATTTATATTTAAAAAACTGGTTTCAAATATTTGAACTAAAGTTCCACTTTTTTTTGTTCACAACATCGAACGGCTCGTTGTGTTGACACCAAAGGTATGGCAATGGTCGTCAACTCAACCGGAGGCAAAACCAAAACTGACCGTCTTACAACTGAACCGGAGGCAAAACTAGCCGACAAAACCGGTTATCATGGTTGGTAACAAATCCTTCTGAGATGATTGTTTCCTTTTGTCATCCACATTATATTAACCAGAGAAAATGAAATAGGACTTTGCCTACAAATGTGTGTTTGGAAATCAGACTTATCCTTATCATATCCTATATCGTATACAAAGAGGAAGAAACACTTGAATATTATTAGAGTAGTAATTGTCATTGGTGACGATGCGAAAGGAAAGAAACATGAATAATCTTAATTCTAGACATAAAAAAGATGGTCGATAAGTTTCCAATACCAACAATCGATCAACGGTGTGTTTCCTACCTATTTTGTATCAGTACACGCTTTCACAACCAACAACGGCTCCATTTTTAGATCGAAATACTCCTACACACTAGGATTAGGCCTCAATAAATATTTACCTTTTTCATCCCTCAACCCATAAAACAGATTGGCCCATGAAGGATACCAGTATATATATGCCCCATACACGAGCATGTCATCCAAAGTTCATCAAGCAAACACACAAGCACTGGACTACCACCGAACTTATCCCACAACTTTGTCAAGTCTTCTCTTTGAAATGGAGGGTGTTACAGTGTTGATTGTTGGTGCTGGGCCAGCAGGCCTCGCAACGGCAGCATGCCTTAGCCAATTCTCAATTCCTTATGCCATCGTCGAGCGCGAGAGCTGTAGCGCGTCACTCTGGCGCAACCGCGCGTATGATCGCCTCAAGCTGCATCTCGCAAAGGAGTTTTGTGAGTTGCCACACATGTCATACCCTGTAGATGCACCAACATACATACCAAAAACCTTGTTTGTGAAGTACTTGGATGACTATGTTGAGCGTTTCAACATTCAACCAAAGTATCTCACCAGCGTGGAGTCATCCACATATGACAAAGATGAAAAATGTTGGTCCATTGTGGCAAAGGACATGTCAAAGTGCACCACAGTCAAGTTCACGGCGAAGTTTCTTGTTGTGGCAAGTGGTGAGAATAGTGCAGAGAATATTCCAATGTTCCCTGGACTGGAAAACTTTCCAGGTGATGTTATCCACTCCTCAAGCTACAAGTCAGGCAAGAGCTACTCTGGCAAGAATGTGTTGGTCATTGGATCTGGCAACTTCGGGATGGAAATTGCTTATGACCTTGCGACCCATGGTGCCAACACATCGATTGTTATACGAAGCCCGGTACGTACGTGCACTATATATTTTCACTTGGAGCATGAACGCAAATTCTTAGTATAGTTATTAATAGAAGAGATGCAAGTTTCAGTGTTTTACTAATAGGAAGTATTTCACATAGAAAAAGAGATGGACTGTTTTATATCACACACAAACAACTGAAAGACTAGAGGAACCACATGACAAAAATTTATTTCTTGAAAGAAGAAATTCTATGAAAATTTATTTATCATGCATACTTCAAAAGAGGTGTGACGTGTTTTGTTGTTGCAGATTCATGTAATGACAAAGGAATTAATTCGTTTGGGGATGACACTTGCTCACCGTCTTCCATTGAATCTAGTGGATAAACTCCTTGTGATGGCAGCGTATTTAATATTTGGAGACCTGTCACAGCATGGCATCACAAGGCCAAAAATGGGTCCAATGACCCTCAAATCAGAAACAGGCCGATCTGCTGGGCCCAGCTAAACGAACGCAAGGAGCAGTCTAGTCCCAACTAATCTAGAGGCATGATATCCGTACGAGCTGATCTGACAACATACGTTTGCAGACAAATTTCAATCTCTGACTAACTACTATCTGTAATGACATTGTGTACTGCATGATGGTGAATACCTTAATGTCTGTGACCTCATACTATATCCGAGGCCTAGGCATATGAGTATGATACGCTACAGAACATATTTGCATAGTACATGCAGCAAGATTTTATTGCATACATTCATTAGGACTCGACATATATAATCATGCTTTTGATGACATTGAACATCACTAAATTCGTACATGACCATAGTCAATACTATTTTAAGATGTATTCATCTTTTGTTGGAACATGTGTAGTCGCAATTAAGAGATTTATGGAATTACCATTCAAAAAAATCACATGTACTCATGCAAATAACATTGGAGTACATCTGGCAATAACTCATACAAGAAACTAAATGTAGACAACCTAATATTCTGGACTACCTTTGTCCTAATTGGTGACCTGGAAATTAATTTGAGTCCGGTATCAACATACTATCGAATAGTAGTTAGAATCATAACAATGGAATTGGAGACTGATTAACTCACCACAAACTACACTCTGTATGGACTCTGGATAAAAACTATTCTAAAAAATGGTCATTGACATGCTTACAAGATGGAGTGCTGTGGACAAGTAACTGTGAGAGTGAAAGATCGCATAACTGGGAGCCTTCATCCGCTCGTATTGCTGGAGACAATATTCAAGAATGTGACCATCAGGAAGAAAATGTTTGAAGCTCTTAGAGGGCATCTACAGATGCTGTTACAAGAAAGGGATGCAGGCAGAAGAACCTTGTCATGATGACAAGATGAAATCAAGTATGTCATTGATCGTCTAAAGGTATCACAGAGAAATCACTTCATGAGAGCTAACCATAACTGTACATTACTCAGGTCAGTCTGTAGAATGTACATTAGATGTAGAGAGATGTGTAGTAATGATAGCCAATTGAACAGTTTGATCACAGTAGTATGTCATTGATTGAAGTATTGGTTCTATGTTACAGTTTTGGAACAAGTATACAGTTTAAGTAGTAAAGTTGAAGCAGTTATAAACTTGATGACATCTACAACTATCAGTCATTGAGAATGAAATAATGGAACTATGTAGCATAGAGAACAATTATTGTCAAACGCATAGACACAAATGACCAATTGTTATGCGTAAAGTTGAAATCTGCTTCATGCATTACCCAAGTTGAGCAAACATGCAAATTATGAATTCAACAACTGAAAGTTACCATGAAGGTCACTCTTTGTTGTACAAGAAATGGATTCATTGTTAACCGGAAATCAATGCTTAACAAACTGAATTACCAACTGGCTTTCAACGAACCTGCATGGCAAATACCAAAGGATGTAATGGTTGACAATACTTGAACAAGATCCTTTTACCAAGAGAAACTGAGGTATAATACTTCAAAGTAACATTCGTCATTCGAAGCGAAGTGAAACTAATCAATTATCATTAATGATGTAACAATTTGAAAATGTTTAATCCCATTATATTACAAAATGGATTTTAATAAAACTTACTAATTGTATCAAAATTTTAAGCCTTAAATAAAACATGAACTAGTAGATATAACATAGACATTTCATCACACAAACAAGGATGTACCATTATCAAACTTTCACCTTTTTCAAATAACATCTTTATGGACTCAAACCTCATTGACAGCTTCAATTATTTTACCTTTTAAGGCCATTCTGGGAGAAAATATTAATGTTCCCAAGGAGTACCAGTCATACACAACAGCAGAACCACCTAACTACTCAAATAGTTTGAAAGGAGGTGTAATTTATGAACGCAGGCCAACGAGCCCTTAGCAATTTATCTTTGGCATAACATTAAGTGAACTGTAGTACCCATTTTGGCAAGGAAAAGTTGGCTTGCCAATGCATAAGGAATTCAAAATTCATCCTAATCTCTCGCTATCCGGAGAGCCCTGGCCGGATTATGGCCAGGATGGTTGGGATGCGGACGATGAAGAAATTCAAAGCCCACCCACCACCCACTTTGTAGCCACTATCGACAATTTAACCGACATGCAACTATGACTCCGAAGACATCGACGGTATGGACGACGATGCCGGAGACGATCAATAACCAGTGCTCACAGAGCACTGGAAGGCCACCCCAACCCATGATGTATATATGGTGGATACCCCAAAAGGAAGCGATAACGAGGACCAACGGGGCGCGGCAAAGGATAATCCCGCTGGTAAACAACCAAAACGGCGACGCAGACGCCGCCCTAAGTCCCGCCTCGACAACAACAGCTCTCCTAATGACCCAGCAATAGAGCAGGGCAAACCAGTGGACGACGAACAGGCAGCCAAGCAACCATCCGAATAGGACGAATCGAATAATCAATCCATGCCCGGCGAAACCAACAATCCAGACGACCTCACGCCGGACACACCACCGGAGAATAAGAGCCTTCGCAAAAGACTCGTCGCCACTACAAGAAGTCTGAAGAAGGAGAAACGGAAGCTCAAAACAGCAGAACACATACTCAGAATGAGGTGGAGCAAAGTGCTCAAAACCGCAGACAAATACGGCAATGGCCATCAATCAAAGAGCTACCCGAAGCGCAAGCTGCAGCCAGAATTCGACGAGGAAGCCATAGAGCCCCCACAGTCAAAAAACAAAGAGGCCGCCTGGCCGGATAGACGGCCAGAGGATCGGCCAAAAACTACAAGCGGCGCCGCACACAAGCTGACTCATGATCCTGGGAAAACAAATGGCCCAGCCAGGTCCATTTACGAGCCAAAAAAGAGGGCCCCAGGAAGCAACACAACACGCCAAGTGTTCGAAGACAACGGTACACCCAAATACAGGGGCGCCGCACACCCACTATGTTTCACCAATGAGGTGCTGGATCATGAATTCCCAGCAGGGTTTAAACCCATAAACATAGAGGCTTACGACGGAACAACAGACCCTGGAGTCTGGATAGAGGATTATATTCTACACATACACATGGCTAGAGGAGATGACCTCCACGCCATAAAATATCTACCTCTCAAGCTCAAAGGGCCAGCTCGGCACTGGCTCAAAAGCCTCCCAGAAAACACTGTTGGAAGTTGGGAGGAGCTTGAGGACGCGTTTAGAGCAAATTATCAAGGGAATTATGTCCGCCCTCCGGATGCAGACGATCTAAGTCATATAACTCAATAGCCCGGAGAGTCAGCGCGCAAATTCTGGAACAGGTTCCTTACTAAAAAGAACCAAATAGTCGACTGTCCGGACGCCGAAGCCTTAGCAGCTTTTAAACACAACGTCCGAGACGAATGCTCGCCAGACACCTCGGCCAAGAGAAGCAGAGGACAATGTCCGCGCTAACAAGCCTCATGGCCCGCTTTTGCGCGGGGGAAGACAGCTGGCTAGCAAGATGCAGCACCAGCGACCCAAGCACATCCGAGATCAGAGATGGAAACGGAAAGTCACGGCGCAGAAAAGATCAGCGCCGGAATAAAGAGAAAAGCCCAAAGAGCACGGCGGTCAACGCCGGATTCAAAAGCTCGCGGCCAAACAACAAAGCACTGCCTCTTAAGGACAACAGTGACGAGCTATCCAACTTAAACAAAATTTTGGATCGGATATGTCAAATCCATAGTACCTCCGGAAGGCCTGCAAACCACACCCACCGAAATTGTTGGGTTTTCAAACAGTCCGGCCGACTCAATGCCGAACACAAGGGGCTCGACGCACCAAGCGAGGACGATGACGAGCCCCACCAGCAGGGCACCGGAAGACAAAAGACTTTCCCACAAGAAGTCAAAGCAGTAAACTCACTTCATGTGATAATACGGAAAAATAATGCGGCACCAGCTAAGATGGGTCTCGCACGGTCCACCCCAGCTGAACCTCGATATTGGATGTCAAAACCAATCACTTTTGACCACCTGGATTATTTCAGAGGTGTTCGATACGCAGGATGGACTGCCCTGATCTTGGATCCTATAATCGACGGACTACAATTTACACAAGTCCTGATGGACGGCGGCAGCGATTTAAACCTGCTATATCCGAACACAATCCGCAAGTTGGGGATAGACCTTACTAAAATTCGACATAGCCGCACTTCCTTTAAAGGAGTGACGCCAGGCCCTTACGCCAAGTGCACAGGCTCCTTACTACTGGAAGTTGTGTTCGGGTCACCGGAGAACTTCCGACGCGAAAAGCTAATCTTTCATGTCGCCCCATTCAAAAGTAGTTATCAAGCACTATTGGGACGTGAAGCTTTCGTCCGCTTTAACGCAATACCACATTATGCGTCTCTTACACTCAAAATGCCCAGTTCACGAGGCATCATTTCATTAAGAGGGTCATTCAAAGACCCCGGACACGGCTAGACGAGTCCGGCATAAATAAGCTAGGGGCTCCCCAGCCGCACACCCCTTCACAAGGGGCTGGGCATATAAGCAACAATGAGCTAATATAGGCTCAGCTTTATTAATTTCTAAATATTTTAATTTTTATGCACTTTTCGCACGATTTCTTTCAAACTAAGTTCCTCTCTTTTTACAGATGAACACCGTGCACACCCGTCCAGGATAACGGCACAACGGAGACACAGGCGCAGACGTGCAGCAGGGACCCGTTGCTAGGATTCTTTTCAGATTAAGACCCTGCGTAAACCTTTTTTACTGTCTCTTGTTGTTATAATCCCCTGGTTTTTCATGATAACCAGAGAGGAGACTGACGTTTAGGCATCGGCCGCGTCAGAGTACCTCGCCCGTACCTGGACACTAGGGGCTTAGGGCATTGTTTCGCCCATTATTATAAAGACCGAACACCTCAGGGAGTGTTCGGCGTCTCGAGTTAGGCATTATATGCATCAGCTCCGAATCATGTCTTTGGTCAAATGTTGGGTTTGCCCGGCTCCTATGTTTTGCTGCCTTACGTTCCGTATCATCGGCTAACGCGGCACTAGGAGAACTACAGCGATTGTGCCCCGGTTAATTTGGCGAGCACCTCGATGAAAGCCGAAACGATCATCATGATACAGCGAGAGACTAGTCAACCACTCGATCGACCACCGGAATGTTTAGAATTCCTCCGCTTTGATGAAGGACCGTTTCCCGGTCAGGCACATACACGCCCCGAATTCGGAGAGTGCGGTGCCCCCAGGGGCTATATCGTAGCCCCACCCTCGAACTCCAATGGCTAAGTGAAAGTGATAAAGCATTATAGTCTGGTTGCCTCGTTCGCTATGCTACCACCTCCTTAAACAGGACCGAGACATCGGATTAAGTGTGAAAATGTGCTATTTTTGCGAACACCCCCGCACCTTGTGCGTGGGGGCTAAAGCTGACGACTGCCATCTTTCAGGTTATACACACGTATACATAAACGGTTGCATAGGAGATATTTCAATACTTGAACGCACAAGTATAAAAAGCGATTACATCATAACCATTGTTTTACAAAATAAAACGTTCATTTGAACGTGACATTTTTCGAGCACTGTGACTCTATTACACGAGCACCACGCATAACTTCCCCAAAATAGTGCTCGGCGGGTAACCGGCTTTCGCCCGGACCCTGGGTTGCAACAGCGGTGGCGTCCATCTATGTCCAATGTGTCTTCACACGGGCGAGGGCCATCCGCACACCCTCTATGCAGGCCGACCGCTTCATCGCCTCGATATGCGGCATCGCCCCAAGAAACTGCTGCAATAAGCCAAAATAGCTCTTCGGCTCAGGCCTCTCCGGCCAGACATGAGTCACGATATCCGTCATGGCAAGTCCGGACAACCTATTCAGCTCAGCCCATTCGGCCAAACGATAGGTCAGCGGAAGTTCACCCAGATCCGGACTATGGAATTGAGACCAAAACATCTCTTCCGTCTTGTGATCCTTCTGACTCCGGAAGTGCGCAACGACATCCGCCGCACTCGCCGCTAAGTCCATATATGGATCCTCCGGGCCCCATAGCTGGCCAAGCTGAGCATACTTTGGATCCGTAAACTCTGTCAGCAGAGAAAAGGCTTGCCAGCCACAATGTCTCCGGCCTGACGCAGCTCCTCCTTTATAGCCCGCATTGCAGAACGGGCATCCTTGGCTTCGGCGGTGGCCTTCCCCAGGTCTTCTCGCTCCAATAGGCGCTCCTTTTCAAGAGCCTCATTGTGGTCGGTAGCATCCTTCAATTTAATGGCCCGTTCGGCCATCTCTTCCCTGCTTCAGCAGTGTGCAGCCCTTTCGGCTTCTAACTCCTCGGCCGCCCTCGAGGTAGCCGCATTACTTCTTCTGGCTTGCTCCTTGGCTTGAGCAAGTTCTGCCCGAAGGCTCTCCACAGCAACAGCACCATCTGTGTCAAGCACAAATATTGTAAGAGGTGGGTTTTGGCTCCCTTAATAGGTGACTGCGGAGAGACAACTTACCTTGCGACTCGTCAAGTCGCTTGTTGACTAGCGCGATGTCTGCATCCGCAACATCGAGTTGCCGCATTAATTTAGCAACTCCATCAGTCCGGCTAGCCCCCGGACCATCCGCCACCTGCATAGGAAAGGTGACACTCAATACCTGCGATTTTGATCCTCGGCACGATGTCGCTTTCGACAACATACCGAGTCTCAGGGGCTACTATCTATACAGGGCGCACTTTCATGTGCAAAACTGTTAAAAAGGTGCGTCGTTTTTACGTACCTCAAACCCCGCCAGCAAACTCCTGACGACATTATGCAATCCACTTTCGGCGGACGAAATCCTTCCAATCACCATGCTCATCAATGCACGGTGATCTTCTAAGATGGACGCCCTCTCAAGAAGATCCTTCAGCTCCCCCGGCCGAACACTAGTCGGCGCCGAACTCTTCGGCTCTGCCGGGCTCAGGGATACCCTCCGTGACGACACTTCAGGCTCGTCCGCCCTATCCGACGGCGCAGCAGACGGAGGCGTCTCGCTCTCCATCATCTCCGGATGAAGATCCCCCGAAGACGAGCTCATCTGAGAAGGTCGCAGATCCGAACTACAAGGTAAAAATTTCGGTTATCCTCAGAAGCACAAATAGGGATGTTTCTTATTAATGAACTCCCCTTTTTCTACTCACGGCTCGCTGGAGGGCTGATTCTTTAGAGAAGATTGTGCGGCCGGGACCTCCCCGGACGCAGGACCCTCTGGTGAAGATTTCTTCCCCCGCTTAGGGGCTTTGGCCTCCGGGTCTTCGGAGGCGGTCCTCTTCTCCCCCTGGAGGGAGGGATTCTCGATCCCCCCTTCTTCAAGCGCCCCCTTGGGCGAGGCGGTAGCTCCTCTATTTTCCCCTTCGCCTTCTTCTGAAGGCGCAACCTCCAACATTCTGACCAGCACGGGCTCCGGCGCGGTCTCTGGGAGGGGGGCCGGACACCGTATCAGCTTTGCTTGCGCTATCCACTCCTGTTGAAGGATAACGGGTTAAAAGGCGAATTGTAGAAAGGCAAACAAACGGTGCGTCCGAACACTGAGCTACTTACTTGAGTATCCGGGCGGTTGCAGCTTAGGCCGGCATCCTCGGTCAATTCCGGACACACCGCCTGTGATCCGAAGAACAACTTGTACATCTCCACGGGTGTCGTACCCATGAAGTGTTGGAGAATCTGTGGTCCCTCCGGATTGAACTCCCATAGCCGGAGAGGACTGCGTTTGCAGGGCAGGAGACGCCTAATTAGCATAACCTGCATCACCACCACCAGATCGATCTCCCTCGCCTGGAGGTCTCGAATCCGGCCCTGCAATAGGGGCACATCTTTTGACGGCCCCCAATTGAGCCCTTGGTTGACCCACGACATCAACCGTCGTGGAGGTCCCGAGCGGAATGGAGGCGGCGGCTTCTGCCTGCTGCCCTTCGGAGCGGTAATATAGAACCACTCCCGCTGCCACAAGCCGAGCTCCTCTTGGAAGGAGCCCTCGGGCCACGGGGCATCGGCCCTCCTGCTTATGTCCGCCCCGCCGCACTCTGCTTGACGCCCCCCAATCATCTTCAGCTCCACATTGAAGGTCTTCAGCCACAGGGCGAAGTGAGGGGTGACGCGGAGGAAGGCTTCGCAGACGATAATAAATGCGGAAACATGGAGGATAGACTCCAGAGCCAAGTCGTGGAATTCCAACCCATAGTAGAACATGAGCCCTCTCACAAAAGGATCCGTCGGGAAGCCTAAACCCCGACGGAGGTGGGATACAAAGACGACATGCTCGCCGGGCTCGGGGGTGGGGATGGCCTGCCCTTCGGCGGGCAACCTGTGCGAAATCTCGTAGGACAGGTACTTGGCTTCTCGCAGCTTTAGCACGTCCTCCTCCGTAACGGAGGAGGGCATCCACCGGCCCTTAAAGTCAGAGCCGGACATTGTTGAAGGTCCGAAGCGCTCAAATCTGGGGCTCTGGGTGTTGGAACTTGGAGCAAGGAGAAGATTCGGTGGAAGATTGAAGAGAAGAAACGAGCCTTGGTCCTATTATAAAGAGGGATAATACCAAGAGCCGCCTCCGTGACCGTTCGGGACTCGCCTTCGATGGAGGAGGCGTGGCGACGGGCGCGGTTGGGTTACCCACGTCCGTATTGATGAGAATCCCGGGATAAGGGGAACACGATCTCTGCTTCGACAAGACGTGCCAAGAAAATCGCTTCGCTAAACGCGCTGAGGTGGTATAATAAAAAACGATTCAAGTAAAGGCTTGGTAGTGGTGTGATGTCATGCCACAAAATACGTCTGCAGATTGAACTTGTGTACATATTATTCTCTCTACGATGGAATGTGGAATTTATTTTGCAGAGCCGGACACTATCCTGGTGTTCACAATATTCTATGGATTATTCAAAGGAGGAACCCGGCTTGCAATGCCGAACATTATGCGCGTCAGACTTATCGTCATTGAAGCCAGGTTCAGGGACTACTGAGGGAGTCCTGGACTAGGGGGTGTCCGGACAGCCAGACTATCATCATCCGCCGGACTCCAAGACTACGAAGATACAAGATTGAAGACTCCGTCCCGTGCCCGGATGGGACTTTCCTTGGCGTGGAAGGCAAGCTTGGCGATACGGATATGTAGATCTCCTACCATTGTCACCGACTCTGTGTAACCCTAGCCCTCTCCGCTGTCTATATAAACCGGAGGGTTTTAGTCCGTAGGACATAACATCCATTACAACAATCATACCATAGGCTAGCTTCTAGGGTTTAGCCTCCTCGATCTCGTGGTAGATCCACTCTTGTACTACCCATATCATCAATATTAATCAAGCAGGACGTAGGGTTTTACCTCCATCAAGAGGGCCCGAACCTGGGTAAAACATCGTGTCCCTTGTCTCCTGTTACCATCCGCCTAGACGCACAGTTCGGGACCCCCTACCCGAGATCCGCCGGTTTTGACACCGACAGCCTCCAAGCGCCACCAGGCCGAGGAGAAGGAGTTCGTGCCCTCCTCCATCAGCGCCAAGATCCTCCGCAAGGCCCTCTAGCAGCAGCAGGAGGAGATCCCCCACGTACTATTCAGTCTTAGAATGGCACAAATTATCAACCTGTGCAACTACATGGGCTATCTGACGTACTAATAAATCATTAAAAATATCTGTGAACTGATTTAGAAACTTAAAACTAAAAGTTAGAACACCATATGATGGAAAACAACTATTTAGAACGTGTATTTGTGGTTACATGATACTTGGACCCTTATATGTTGTGGACACAGTTTGTTGTGCCCGAGGCGCCCAGGGTTTGCAGTATGCAGTAAGTTTTCCATCGGCTGAGATCCAAGGTATCCATCCGTCTAGTCTTGGATATAAATTGCTTATGACCTTGCGACCATGGTGCCAATACTTCGATTATTATACGGAGCCTGATATGTACTACATGCACTATATATTTTCATTAGGTACATGAGAACCATTTTTTAGTATAGTCACAACTAGAAGTGATGCATTTTTTCAGTATTATTATTACTAATAGAAAGTATTTCACATATACAAGAGATGGACTGTTTTATATCATGCACAAACAACAAAAAGACTAGAGAAACTACATGACAAAAAAATAACAATTGAAAGAAGAAATTCTATGAAATTTTGTTCTATCAGGCATGCTTTAAAAGAGGCGTGACATGTCTTTTTGTTGCAGATTCATGTGATGACAAGAGAATTAATTTAGTTGGGATGACACTTGCTCACTTTCTTTCACTAAATCTAGTGGGTGACCTCTTTGTGATGGCGGCGAATGTCATATTTGGAGATCGATCAAGGTATATGGCATCACAAGGCCCAAAACCAAAAATGCTCGAATGACCCTCAAGTTAGAAACCAACCGACCCACAACGATTGAGTTGGGACTATTGGATTAATAAACCCTTCACCCATCAAACCCTTCCACCTCCTTGCGGATGAACGGTGCTTGGACACATTTCAAAACCTGTACTCTAGTAGTTTGATTACCACTATACTTACATCTGGGTGCCGCTTATTTGCGCAGGACATGTTTGACCAATGTTGTGACCACGCAAGGGATAACGGGTACTTGTTGTGGGAAGATGCGAAGAAGATGCGGTTGATAGTGAGTGGCGAGTTCCACAGAGAAATGCGGGAAATCCTCCGCAGGAAAAAATGATCCAAGGGAAGTGACCATCTGGAAGGAAGAGAAGATGCTACTTGTCTGTACCACATGCTCCTTCATGTGAGGAAGGCCTGAATATACCTACCCAGCAGACAAGTCTTTAGAAGATCCAATTGCATGAGGCAGAGTGGTAGTCTGGTAGATGTTGAAATCATTTGGACTCGACGGTTGTAAATCGAATGTAATCATATGTTTGATAGGTTCAGTCTGCAGTTTGCGCCATGCTAAATGTAAGTCACAGAAGGTAGTGGATTATTCTGTTAGGCAAATCAAAATCCGATGAACTGTACGTGCTCCACTTCTCTAGTTTAGTTTTGCATGGAAGTTGCGTACAATTGTGATTAATCTGTGTCAGTCAGTTTGGGAGCAGACAAGTTTGCAAAACCACATCGAGACAGGATTGACAATTTCGATTTTCAGTAAATTGGTTTATTATCTTTTTAACAATATATACCCACACTCTGGTGTGTACAGTTAAAAATACAATGAGCGCTCAATTTGATGTTCAGGCATAGGACAATATGAATATACCAAAGTTGAAATATGGCCTCACATTAAACGAGTGTTCAGTATAGAAACAAATTTATATTTAAAAAACAGGTTTCAAATATTTATATTAAAGTTCCACTTTTCTTTGTTCACAATATCAAATGGCTTGTTGTGTTGACACCAAAGGTATGGCAACGGTCGTCAACTCAACCGGAGGCAATACCAAAACTGACCGTCTTACAACTGAACCGGAGGCAAAACTAGCCAACAAAACCGGTTAACATGGTTGGTAACAAATCCTTCTGAGATGATTGTTTCCTTTTGTCATCCACATTATATTAACCAGAGAAAATGAAATAGGACTTTGCCTATAAATGTGTGTTTGGAAATCAGACTTATCCTTATCATATCCTATATCGCATACAAAGAGGAAGAAACACTTGAATATTATTAGAGTAGTAATTGTCACTGGTTACGATGTGAAAGTAAAGAAACATGAAGAATCTTTAATCTACACATAAAAAAGATGGTCGATAAGTTTCCAATACCAACAATCGATCAACGGTGTGTTTCCCACCTATTTTGTATCAGTACACGCTTTCACAACCAACAACGGCTCCATTTTTAGATGGAAATACTCCTACACACTAGGATTAGGCCTCAATAAATATTTACCTTTTTCATCCCTCAATCCATAAAACAGATTGGCCCATGAAGGATACTAGTATATGTATGCCCCCATACACGAGCATGTCATCCAAAGTTCATCGAGCAAACACACAAGCACTGGACTACCACCGAACTTATCCCACAACTTTGTCAAGTCTTCTCTTTGAAATGGAGGGTGTTACAGTGTTGATTGTTGGTGCTGGGCCAGCAGGCCTCGCAACGGTAGCATGCCTTAGCCAATTCTCAATTCCTTATGCCATCGTCGAGCACGAGAGCTGTAGCGCATCACTCTGGCGCAACCGCGCGTATGATCGCCTCAAGCTGCATCTCGCAAAGGAGTTCTGTGAGTTGCCACACATGTCATACCCTGTAGATGCACCAACATACATACCAAAAACCTTGTTTGTGAAGTACATGGATGACTATGTTGAGCGTTTCAACATTCAACCAAAGTATCTCACCAGCGTGGAGTCATCGACATATGACAATGATGAGAAATGTTGGTCCATTGTGGCAAAGGACATGTCAATGTGCACCACAGTCAAGTTCACGGCGAAGTTTCTTGTTGTGGCAAGTGGTGAGAATAGTGCAGAGAATATTCCAATGTTCCCTGGACTGGAAAACTTGCCAGGTGATGTTATCCACTCCTCAAGCTACAAGTCAGGCAAGAGCTACTCTGGCAAGAATGTATTGGTCATTGGATCTAGCAACTCCGGAATGGAAATTGCTTACAACCTTGCGACCCATGGTGCCAACACATCGATTGTTATACGAAGCCCGGTACGTACGTGCACTATATATTTTCACTGGGTGCATGAACGCAAATTCTTAGTATAGTTATTAATTGAAGAGATGCAATTTACAGTGTTTTACTAATAGGAAGTATTTCACATAGAAAAAGAGATGGACTATTTTATATCGCACACAAACAACTGAAAGACTAGAGGAACCACATGACAAAAATTTATTTCTTGAAAGAAGAAATTCTATGAAAATTTATTTATCATGCATATTTCAAAAGAGGTGTGACGTGTTTTGTTGTTGCAGATTCATGTAAAGAAAAAGGAATTAATTCGTTTGGGGATGACACTTGCTCACCGTCTTCCATTGAATCTAGTGGATAAACTCCTTGTGATGTCAGCGTATTTAATATTTGGAGACCTGTCACAGCATGGCATCACCTGGCCAAAAATGGGTCCAATGACCCTCAAATCAGAAACAGGTCGATCTGCTGTAATTGATGTTGGGATTGTTGGATTGATCAAAAAAGGCATCATCAAAGTAAGTATATCGTTGACATGACACAAATTTATAACATATGTTGATTTGATATGCCAAGTTATCAATGTATTTTTATCTCCTAAAGGTTCAAGGGAGCATTAGTAAGATCAAGGGCAACATAGTTAAATTTCAATGCAGTAAAAGAATGTCATTTGATGCAATTGTGTTTGCAACTGGATACAAAAGCACATCAAATATGTGGCTCAAGGTAATATAGCTTGTGTTTGAACATGTCTGAGTTTGTTTTCTTGGTGTAACCATTATTAAATCTGCTAACAAGGTCTATGTGTTTTTAATCCAGAATGGTGAGAGCATGTTAAATGGCAACGGACTGCCCATCCAAAAATATCCGAATCATTGGAAAGGTGAAAATGGGCTCTACTGTGCTGGGTTGACAAGGAGAGGATTAGCTGGTATTGCAACAGATGCCAAGAATATCGCTAATGACATCAAATCTGTGATGGACTCTATGTTAAGTTAAATCATCTTTTACATGTAGTTTACCATGACAAGCATGCTAGAAGGTTGATTCTTTGAGAAATATATCCATTGTGTCACCTTTGTATCTAGCTTTTAGGAAAGTAATATTTATGTTTATTTTATGGTTCATATGTGCCACGGAGAGAGATGTACTATTATACTATAATCAAGGGCTTTGTACTATTATTATGCGGAGAGATTTCTAATTTTGGTTGAACCTACAACTGCGTATTATATTTTTATGTACTTGAAATTATATGTGCAAAAGGCATGCGCTCAATACTATATTATCTATACCAAAATCTCTTGTGGCATGTTTACCCCATCAACATACAACTGTAGGAGGTAGCAATCTCATCAGCCTAAAATAAATGCATAGTTCACTACATCCATGGCCGGTACTGTAGTGCTATTTAGTCTTAGAATGGCACTAGTTATCATCCCATGCATCTGCATGGGGTAGCTGACATACTATAAATCATTGAAAGTCTTTGTGAACATATTTAGAAACTTAAAACTAAAACTTAGAACACCATATGACGGAAAACAATTATTAAGAACGTGTATTTGTGGTTACGTGATACACGTATCCTTAACTATTGTGGACACATTTTGTTGTGCCCGAAGCGTAGGGTTTGCAGTATGCAGTAAGTTTTCCATCGGCTGAGATACAAGGTATCCATCCGCATAGCCTTGGATATAAATTGCTTATTACCTTGCGACCATGGTGCCAATACTTCGATTGATATACGAAGGCTGATATGTACTACTTGCACTATATATTTTCACGGGGTACATGAATGCAATTTTTTAGTATAGTTACCACTGGAAGAAATCCATTTTTTTAGTATTATTACTAATAGAAAGTTTTCACATGTATAAGAGATGGACTGTTTGATATGACGCACAAACAAACAAACGACTAGAGGAACTACATGACAAACAATTAACTTTTGAAAGAAGAAATTCTATGAAATTTTGTTTTATCATGCATCCTTCAGAAGAGGTGTCACATGTCTTTTGGTTGCAGATTCATGTAATGACAACAGAATTTATTCAGTTGGGATGAAACTTGCTCACCATCTTTCACTAAATCTATTGAATAACCTCTTTGTGAGGGTAGCGAATTTCATATTTGGAGACCTATCGAGGCATGGTATCACAAGGCCCAAAACCAAAAATGGATCACAATGACCCTCAAGTTAGAAACCTACCGATCCATAGTGATTGATGTTGGGACTGTTGGATTAATGAAAAAATCATCACCAGAGTATTTGGAATATTTGAAGGAATCTGCATTATTAGTCATATTTTTTATAGTTGAAAATAATAAGTAGACCTTTTCTCTCATAATGTCGTTTGTTTTCTAGTTGGCACTTCTAGAGAGATCCTAGTCATATACCAAGATAATATAGATCTGACTCAAATGCGCAATTATATATTTCAAAAATAAGGCACTTACATGACGAAGAAGGCGGCTACTTGAATATATACTGAATTTTTATTATATTTGAAGGCATAACAAGCAATCATTTGTTTTCTTTTTGGAGAAACACCGACATTTGATTTATAAAAGTGTCAATGGGATATATAGAACATCATATGAATCAATACAATAAGAAATCCTAAGTACCCTTTTTTACAATGTGAACTGAGAGAATAAAGCATATATAGTGGATGAGCTTCTCCTAGTTTTGTCTATCACTTTTATCAACTGTTGACTCATTGGAATTTACTGACTTCCAAGAAAAAATATACTCGGGTGGCAAAGATTGCTGATGCCAAACTTGAATTAGCTAAAAGCAACTATAACCAGTAACTGAAATATGATCTTAACACGCTCGTGGATTGGCGAACTGTACCTCTGTATTCTGTTTTCCCTTTTCAAAAATAGCACATTTAACTGATGCATTGTTCGAGCAATCTTCAAATTATTCAAAAAACCTTAGGCATTGTTCGGCCAGCCTCCTGAGTATGACATGATAGGCCGGCCCCTTAAGCAAGGAGAACAAGCAAGCTGGCCTAGCAATGACGAGCGAGGCCTCCACAAGTCCACAAGTCCAGAGAAACAAAACCCGCCAATCCGCCATCCTCCTTCCTCCTCTATGGTTTTACTACGCAGAGCCGCCGTCTCCCTCCCCACCTCCGTCCCCTGCCGCCCCGCCTCCTACCCGGCAGACCACCACCGAGGCCCGAGCCAGCGGCCATGACCGGCAAGAAGCACATGTCCTCCAAGAAGCAGCCCAAGGGCAGCCGCTCGGCGCCAACGCCGACGCGGTAGCCGACGCCGGGAAGCGCCACCAGGCCGAGGAGAAGGAGTTCGTGCCCTCCTCCATCAGCGCCAAGATCCTCCGCAAGGCCCTCAAGGAGCAGCAGGAGGAGATACTCCACGTACTATTCAGTGTTCGAATGGCACAAATTATCAACCTGTGCAACTACATGGGCTAGCTGACGTACTAATAAATCATTAAGAATATTTGTGAACTGATTTAGAAACATAAAACTAAAAGTTAGAACACCATATGATGGAAACCAACTATTTAGAACGTGTATTTGCGGTTACATGATACTTGGACCCTTATATGTTGTGGACACAGTTTGTTGTGCCCGAGGCGCCCAGGTTTGCAGTATGCAGTAAGTTTTCCATCGGCTGAGATCCAAGGTATCCATCCGTCTAGTCTTGGATATAAATTGCTTATGACCTTGCGACCATGGTGCCAATACTTCGATTATTATACGGAGCCTGATATGTACTACATGCACTATATATTTTCATTAGGTACATGAACACCATTTTTAGTATAGTCACCACTAGAAGAAATGCATTTTTCCAGTATTATTATTACTAATAGAAAGTATTTCACATATATAAAAGATGGACTGTTTTATATCACGCACAAATAACAAAAAGACTAGAGGAACTACATGACAAAAAAATAACAATTGAAAGAAATGAAATTTTGTTCTATCAGGCATGCTTCAAAAGAGGCGTGACATGTCTTTTGGTTGCAGATTCATGTGATGACAAGAGAATTAATTTAGTTGGGATGACACTTCTCACTTTCTTTCACTAAATCTAGTGCGTGACCTCTTTGTGACGGCGGCGAATGTCATATTTGGAGATCGATCGAGGTATATGGCGTCACAAGGCCCAAAACTAAAAATGGTCGAATGACCCTCAAGTTAGAAACCAACCGACCCAAAACGATTGAGTTGGGACTGTTGGATTAATAAACCCTTCACCCATCAAACCCTTCCAGCTCCTTGCGGATGAACAGTGCTTGGACACATTTCAAAACATGTACTCTAGTAGTCTGATTACCACTATACTTACATCTGGGTGCCGCTTATTTGCACATGACATGTTTGACCAATGTTGTGACCACGCAAGGGATAACGGGTACTTGTTGTGGGAGGACGCGAAGAAGATGCGGTTGATAGTGAGTGGGGAGTTCCACAGAGAAATGCGGAATTCCTCCATGAGCCAAAATGATCCAGGGAAGTGACCATCTGGAAGGAAGAGAAGATGCTACTTGTCTGTACCACATGCTCCTTCATGTGAGGAAGGCCTAAATATACCTACCCAGCAGACAAGTCTTTAGAAGATCCAACTGCAGGAGGCAGAGTGGTAGTCTGGTAGATGTTGAAATCATTTGGACTCGACGGTTGTAAATGGAATGTAATCATATGTTTGATAGGTTCAGTCTGCGGTTTGCGCCTTGCTAAATGTAAGTCACAGAAGGTAGTGGATTATTCTGTTAGGCAAATCAAAATCCGATGAACTGTACGTGCTCCACTTCTCTAGTTCAGTTTTGCATGGAAGTTGCGTACAATTTTGATTAATCTGTGTCAGTCAGTTTGGAACCAGACAAGTTTGCAAAACCGCATCGAGACAGGATTGACAATTTCAATTTTCAGTAAATTGGTTTATTATCTTCTTAACAATGTATACCCACACTCTGGTGTGTAGAGTTAAAAATACAATGGGCGTTCAATTTGATGTTCAGGCATAGGACAATATGAATATACCAAAGTTGAAATATGGCCTCACATTAAACGAGTGTTCAGTATAGAAACAAATTTATATTTAAAAAACTGGTTTCAAATATTTGAACTAAAGCTCCACTTTTTTTTGTTCACAACATCGAACGGCTCATTGTGTTGACACCAAAGGTATGGCAATGGTCGTCAACTCAACCGGAGGCAAAACCAAAACTGACCGTCTTACAACTAAACCGGAGGCAAAACTAGCCAACAAAACCGGTTAACATGGTTGGTAACAAATCCTTCTGAGATGATTGTTTCCTTTTGTCATCCACATTATATTAACCAGAGAAAATGAAATAGGACTTTGCCTATAAATGTGTGTTTGGAAATCAGACTTATCCTTATCATATCCTATATCGTATACTAAGAGGAAGAAACACTTGAATATTATTAGAGTAGTAATTGTCATTGGTGACAATGCGAAAGGAAAGAAACATGAAGAATCTTTAATCTACACATAAAAAAGATGGTCGCTAAGTTTCCAATACCAACAATCGATCAATGGTGTGTTTCCTACCTATTTTGTATCAGTACACGCTTTCACAACCAACAACGGCTCCATTTTTAGATGGAAATACTCCTACATACTAGGATTAGGCCTCAATAAATATTTACATTTTTCATCCCTCAATCCATAAAACAGATTGGCCCATGAAGGATACCAGTATATATATGCCCCCATACACGAGCATGTCATCCAAAGTTCATCGAGCAAACACACAAGCACTGGACTACCACCGAAATTATCCCACAACTTTGTCAAGTCTTCTCTTTGAAATGGATGGTGTTACAGTGTTGATTGTTGTTGCTGGGCCAGCAGGCCTCGCAACGGCAGCATGCCTTAGCCAATTCTCAATTCCTTATGTCATCGTCGAGCGCGGGAGCTGTAGCGCGTCACTCTGGCGCAACCGCGCGTCTGATCGCCTCAAGCTGCATCTCGCAAAGGAGTTCTGTGAGTTGCCACACATGTCATACCCTGTAGATGCACCAACATACATACCAAAAACCTTGTTTGTGAAGTACTTGGATGACTATGTTGAGCGTTTCAACATTCAACCAAAGTATCTCACCAGCGTGGAGTCATCCACATATGACAATGATGAAAAATATTGGTCCATTGTGGCAAAGGACATGTCAAAGTGCACCACAGTCAAGTTCACGGCGAAGTTTCTTGTTGTGGCAAGTGGTGAGAATAGTGCAGAGAATATTCCAATGTTCCCTGCACTGGAAAACTTTCCAGGTGATGTTATCCACTCCTCAAGCTACAAGTCTGGCAAGAGCTACTCTGGCAAGAATGTATTGGTCATTGGATCTGGCAACTCCGGGATGGAAATTGCTTATGACCTTGCGACCCATGGTGCCAACACATCGATTGTTATACGAAGCACGGTACGTACATGCACTATATATTTTCACTGGGTGCATGAACGCAAATTCTTAGTATAGTTATTAATAGAAGAGATGCAATTTTGAGTGTTTTACTAATAGGAAGTATTTCACATAGAAAAAGAGATGGATTGTTTTATATCACACACAAACAACTGAAAGACTAGAGGAACCACATGACAAAAATTTATTTCTTGAAAGAAGAAATTCTATGAAAATTTATTTATCATGCATACTTCAAAAGAGGTGTGACGTGTTTTGTTGTTGCAGATTCATGTAATGACAAAGGAATTAATTCGTTTGGGGATGACACTTGCTCACCGTCTTCCATTGAATCTAGTGGATAAACTCCTTGTGATGTCAGCGTATTTAATATTTGGAGACTTGTCACAGCATGGCATCACAAGGCCAAAAATGGGTCCAATGACCCTCAAATCAGAAACAGGCCGATCTGCAGTAATTGATGTTGGGACTGTTGGATTGATCAAAAAAGGCATCATCAAAGTAAGTATATCCTTGACATGACACAAATTTGTAACATGTGTTGATTTGATATGCCAAGTTATCAATGTATTTTTATCTCCTAAAGGTTGAAGGGAGCATTAGTAAGATCAAGGGCAACATAGTTAAATTTCAATGCAGTAAAAGAATGTCATTTGATGCAATTGTGTTTGCAACTGGATACAAAAGCACGGCAAATATGTGGCTCAAGGTCATATAGCTTGTGTTTGAACATGTCTGGGTTTGTTTTCTTGGTGTAACCATTATTAAATCTGCTAACAAGGTCTATGTGTTTTTAATCCAGAATGGTGAGAGCATGTTAAATGGCAGTGGAGTGCCCATCCAAAAATATCTGAATCATTAGAAAGGTGAAAATGGCCTCTACTGTGCTTGGTTGGCGAGGAGAGGATTAGCTGGTATTGCAACAGATGCCAAGAATATCGCTAATGACATCAAATATGTGATGGACTCTATGTCAGGTTAAATCATCTTTTACATGTAGTTTACCATGGCAAGCATGCTAGAAGGTTGATTCTTTGAGAAATATATCCATTGTGTCACCTTTGTATCTAGCTTTTAGACAAGTAAATTTATGTTTATTTTAAGGTTCATATGTGCCCGGAGAGAGATGTCCTATTATACTATAATCAAGGGCTTTGTACTATTATTACGCGGAGAGATTTCTAATTTTGGTTGAACCTACAACTGTGTATTATATTTTTATGTACTTGAAATTATATGTGCAAAAGGCATGCGCTCAATAATATATTATCTATACCAAAATCTCTTGTGGCGTGTTTACCCCATCAACATACAACTGTAGGAGGTAGTAATCACATCAGCCTAAAATAAATGCATAGTTCACTACATCCATGGCCGGTACTGTAGTGCTATTTAGTCTTAGAATGGCACTAGTTATCATCCCGTGCATCTGCATGGGGTAGCTGACATACTATGAATCATTAAAAATATTTGTGAGCATATTTAGAAACTTAAAACTAAAACTTAGAACACCATATGACGGAAAACTACTATTTAGAACATGTATTTGTGGTTACATGATACACGTATCCTTAACTGTTGTGGACACAGTTTGTTGTGCCCGAAGCGCAGGGTTTGCAGTATGCAGTAAGTTTTCCATCGGCTGAGATCCAAGGTATCCATCCGCATAGCCTTGGATATAAATTGCTTATTACCTTGCGACCATGGTGCCAATAATTCGATCGATATACGAAGGCTGATATGTACTACTTGCACTATATATTTTCACTGGGTACATGAAAGCAATTTTTTATTATAGTTACCACTGGAAGAGATCCATTTTTTAGTATTATTACTAATTGAAAGTTTTCACATATATAAGAGATGGACTGTTTGATATGATGCACAAACAAACAAACGACTAGATGAACTACATGCCAAACAATTAACTTTTGAAAGAAGAAATTCTATGAATTTTTTTTATCATGCATGCTTCAGAAGAGGTGTGACATGTCTTTTGGTTGCAGATTCATGTAATGACAACAGAATTTATTCAGTTGGGATGACACTTTCTCACCATCTTTCACTAAATCTAGTGAATAACCTCTTTGTGACGGCAGTGAATTTCATATTTGGAGAACTATCGAGGCATGGCATCACAAGGCCCAAAACCAAAAATGGATCACAATGACCCTCAAGTTACAAACCTACCGATCCATAGTGATTGATGTTGGGACTGTTGGATTTAAAAAAATCATCAGCAGAGTATTTGGAATTTTGAAGGAATCTTCCTTATTAGTCATATTTTTTATAGTTGAAAATAATAAGTAGACCTTTTCTTTCATAATGTCGGTTTGTTTTCTTGTTGGCACTTCTAGAGAGATCCTAGGCATCTACCTAGATAATATAGATCTGACTCAAATGCGCAATTATATATTTCAAAAATAAGGCTCTTACATGACGAAGAAGGCGGCTACTTGCATATATACTGAATGTTCATTATATTTGAAGGCATAACAAGCAATCATTTGTTTTCTTTTTGGAGAAACACCGACATTGGATTTATAGAAGTGTCAATGGGATATATAGAACATCATTTGAATCAAGACAATAAGAAATCCTAAGTACCCTATTTTACAATGTGAATTGACGGAATAAAGCATATATAGTGGATGAGCTTCTCCCAGTTTTGTCTATCACTATTATCAACTGATGACTCATTGGAATTTACTGACTTCCAAGACAAAATATACTCGGATGGCAAAGATTGCTGATGCCAAACTTGAATTAGCTAAAAGCAACTATAACCAGTAACTGAAATATGATCTTAACACGCTCGTGGAATGGCGGACTGTACCTCTGTATTCTGTGTTCCCTTTTCAAAAATAGCACATTTAACTGATGCAATGTTCGAGCAATCTTCAAATCATTCACAAAAAAATCTGAGGCATTGTTCGGCCAGCCTCCTGAGTATGACGTGATAGGCCGGCCCCTTAAGCAAGGTGAAGAAGCAAGCAGGCCCAGCAATGATGAGCGAGGCCTCCACAAGTCCACAAGTCCACAGAAACATAACCCGCCATTCTGCCATCATCCTTCCTCCTCTAGGGTTTTACTACGCAACGCCGCCGTCTCCCTCCCCACCTCCGTCCCCCGCCGCCTCGCCTCCTACCCGGCAGACCACCACCGAGGCCCGAGCCAGCGGCCATGACCGGCAAGAAGCACAAGTCCTCCAAGAAGCAGCCCAAGGGCAGCCGCTCGGCGCCGACGCCGATGCGGTGGCCGACGCCGGGAAGCGCCATCGCTCCGGCGCCGCCAAGCACCACCAGGCTGAGGAGAAGGAGTTCGTGCCCTCCTCCATCAGCGCCAAGATCCTCCGCAAGGCCCTCAAGCAGTAGCAGGAGCAGCAGGAGGAGATCCTCCACGTACTATTCAGTCTTCGAATGGCACAAATTATCAACCTGTGCAACTACATGGGCTAGCTGACGTACTAATAAATCATTAAAAATATCTGTGAACTGATTTGGAAACTGAAAACTAAAAGTTAGAACACCATATGACGGAAAACTACTATTTAGAACGTGTATTTGTGGTTACATGGTACTTGGACCCTTATATGTTGTGGAAACAGTTTGTTGTGCCCGAGGTGCCCAGGGTTTGCAGTATGCAGTAAGTTTTCCATCGGCTGAGATCCAAGGTATCCATCCGTCTAGTCTTGGATATAAATTGCTTATGACCTTACGACCATGGTGCCAATACTTCGATTATTATACGGAGCCTATTATGTACTACATGCACTATAGATTTTCATTAGGTACATTGTCGGTGTCAAAACCGGCGGATCTCGGGTAGGGGGTCCCGAACTGTGCGTCTAGGCGGATGGTAACAGGAGACAAGGGACACGATGTTTTACCCAGGTTCGGGCCCTCTTGATGGAGGTAAAACCCTACGTCATGCTTGATTAATATTGATGATATGGGTAGTACAAGAGTGGATCTGCCACGAGATCAAGGAGGCTAAACCCTAGAAGCTAGCCTATGGTATGATTGTTGTAATGTATGTTATGTCCTACGGACTAAAACCCTTCGGTTTATATAGACACCGGAGAGGGCTAGGGTTACACAGAGTCGGTTACAATGGTAGGAGATCTACATATCCGTATCGCCAAGCTTGCCTTCCACGCCAAGGAAAGTCCCATCCGAACATGGGACGGAGTCTTCAATCTTGTATCTTCGTAGTCTTGGACTCCGGCGGACGATGATAGTCCGGCTGTCCGGACACCCCTAGTCCAGACTCCTCAAGAGCCCTGAACCTGGCTTCAATGATGATAAGTCCGCAGCGATAATGTTCGGCATTGCAAGGCGGGTTCCTCCTTTGAATAATCCATAGAAGATTGTGAACACCAGGATAGTGTCCGGCTCTGCAAAATAAGTTCCACATTCCACCGTAGAGAGAATAATATGTGCACAAGTTCAATCTGCTGACGTATTCTGCGGCATGACGTCACACCACTACCTAGCTTTTACTTGAATCATTTTTTATCATACCACCTCAGCGCGTTTAGCGAAGCGGTTTCGTTGGCACGTCTTGTCGAAGCAGAGATCGTGTTCCCCTTATTCCGGGATTCTCATCAATACGGACGTGGGTAACCCAACCGCGCCCGTCGCCACGCATCCTCTATCGAAGGCGAGTCCCGAACGGTCACGGAGACGGCTCTTGATATTCTCCCTCTTTATAATAGGACCAAGGCTCGTTTCTTTTCTTCAATCTTCCATCGAATCCTCTCTTTGCTCCAAGTTCCAACACCCAGAGCCCCAGATTCGAGCGCCTCGGACCTTTAACAATGTCTGGCTCCGACCTTCAGGGCCGGTGGATGCCCTCCTCCGTCACGGAGGAAGACGTGCTAAAGTTGCGAGAAGCCAAGTACCTGTCCTACAAGATTTCGCACAGGCTGCCCGCCGAAGGGCAGGCCATCCCCACCCCCGAGCCCGGCGAGTATATCGTCTTTGTATCCCACCTCCGTCGGGGTTTAGGCTTCCCGACGGATCCTTTCATGAGAGGGCTCATGTTCTACTACGGCTGTATTTCCATGACTTGGCTCTGGAGTCCATCCTCCATATTTTCGCATTTATCATCGTCTGCGAAGCCTTCCTCCGCGTCACCCCCCACTTCGGCCTGTGGCTGAAGACCTTCAATGTGGAGCCGAAGATGATTGGGGGGCGTCAAGCAGAGTGCGGCGGGGCGGCCATAAGCAGGAGGGCCGATGCCCCATGGCCCGAGGGCTCCTTCCAAGAGGAGCTCGGCTTGTGGCAGCAGGAGTGGTTCTATATCACCGCTCCGAAGGGCAGCAGGCAGAAGCCGCCGCCCATATTCCGCCCGGGACCTCCTCGACGGTTGATGTCGTGGGTCAACCAAGGGCTCAACTGGGGGCCGTCAAAGGACGTGCCCCTATTGCAGGGCCGGATTCGAGACCTCCAGGCGAGGGAGATCGATCTGGTCGTGGTGATGCAGGTTATGCTGATTAGGCGTCTCCTGCCCTGCAAACGCCGTCCTCTCCGGCTATGGGAGTTTAATCCGGAGGGACCACAGATTCTCCAACACTTTATGGGTACGACACCCATGGAGATGTACAAGTTGTTCTTCGGACCGCAGGTGGCGTGTTCGGAATTGACCGAGGATGCAGGCCTAAGCTGCAATCGCCCGAATACTCAAGTAAGTAGCCCAGTGTTCGGACGTACCATTTGTTTGCTTTTCTACAATTCGCCTTTTAACCCGTTATCCTGCAACACAAGTGGATAGCGCAAGCAAAGCTGATACAGTGTCCGGCCGCCCTCCCAGAGACCGCGCAGGAGCCCGTGCTGGTCAGAATGTTGGAGGTTGCGCCTCCAGAAGAAGGCGAAGGGGAAAATAGAGGAGCTACCGCCTCGCCCAAGGGGGCGCTTGAAGAAGGGGATCGAGAATCCTCCTCCGTGGGAGAAAGAGGACCGCCTCCAAGACCCGGAGGCCAAAGCCCCTAAGCGGGGAAGAAATCTTCACCAGAGGGTCCTGCGTCCGGGGAGGTCCCGGCCGCACAATCTTCTCTAAAGAATCAGCCCTCCAGCGAGCCGTGAGTAGAAAAAGGGAAGTTCATTAATAGGAAACATCCCTATTTGTGCTTCTGAGGATAACCGAAATTTTTACCATGTAGTTCGGATCTGCGACCTTCTCAGATGAGCTCGTCTTCGAGGGATCTTTGTCCGGAGATGATGGAGAGCGAGACGCCTCCGTCTGCTGCGCCGTCGAATAGGGCGGACGAGCCTGAAGTGTCGTCACGGAGGGTATCCCTGAGCCCGGCAGAGCCGAAGAGTTCGGCGCCGACTAGTGTTCGGCCGGGGGAGCTGAAGGAACTGCTTGAGAGGGCGTCCATCTTAGAAGATCACCGTGCATTGATGAGCATGGTGATTGGAAGGATTTCCTCCGCCGAAAGCGGATTGCATAATGCCGTCAGGAGTTTGCTGGCGGGGTTTGAGGTACGTAAAAATGACGCACCTTTTTGACAGTTTTGCACATGAAAGTGCGCCCTGTATAGATAGTAGCCCCTGAGACTCGGTAGGTTGTCGAAAGCGACAGCGTGCCGAGGATCAAAATCGCAGGTATTGAGTGTCACCTTTCCTATGCAGGTGGCGGATAGTCCGGGGGCTAGCCGGACCGATGGAGTTGCTGAATTAATGCGGCAACTCGATGTTGCGGATGCGGACATCACGCTAGTCAACAAGTGACTTGACGAGTCGCAAGGTAAATTGTGTCTCCGCAGTCACCTATTAAGGGAGCGAAAGCCCACCACTTACAATATTTATGCTTGAGGCAGATGGTGCGGCTACTGTGGAGAGCCTTCGGGCAGAACTTGCTCAAGCCAAGGAGCAAGCCCGAAGGAGTGATGCGGCTGCCTCGAGGGCGGCCGAGGAGTTAGAAGCCGAAAGGGCTGCACACTGCCAAAGCAGGGAAAAGATGGCCGAAGTGGCCGTTAAATTGAAGGATGCTACCGACCGCAATGAGGCTCTTGAAAAGGAGCGCCTATCGGAGCGGGAAGACCTGGGGAAGGCCACCGCCGAAGCCAAGGATGCCTATTCTGCAATGCGGGCTATAAAGGAGGAGCTGCGCCAGGCTGGAGACATTGTGGCTGGCAAGCCTTTTCTGCTGCGCCGCAGGTTTACGGATCCAAAGTATGCCTAGCTTGGCCAGCTGTGAGGTCCGGAGGATCCATATATGGACTTAGCGGCGAGTGCGGCGGATGCCGTTGTGCTCTTCCGAAGTCAGAAGGATCACAAGACAGAAGAGCTGTTTTGGTCTCAATTCCGTAGTCCGGATCGCTCACTTCCGCTGACCGATCGGTTGGCCGAATGGGCTGAGCTGAATAGGTTGTCCGGACTTGCCATGACGGATATCGTGACTCATGTCTAGCTGGAGGGGCCCAAGGCGACGAGCTATTTTGGCTTATTGCAGCAATTTCTTGGTGCGGTGCCACATCTCAAGTTGATGAAGCGGTCGGCCTACATAGAGGGTGCGCGGATGGCCCTTGCCCGTGTGAAGACACATTGGACAGAGATGGATGCCACCGCTGTTGCAACCCAGGGTTCGGACGAAAGCCGGTTACCCGCCGAGCACTATTTTGGAGAAGTTCTGCGTGGTGCTCGTGTAATAGAGTCGCAGTGCTCGAAAAATGTCACGTTCAAATGAACGTTTTATTTTGTAAAACAATGGTTATGATGTAATCGCTTTTTATACTTGTGTGTTCAAGTATTGAAATATCTCCTATGCGGCCGTTTATGTATACGTGTGTATAACCTGAAAGATGGCAGTCTTCGGCTTCAGCCCCCACTCACAAGATGCGGGGGTGTTCGCAAAAATAGCGCATTTTCACACTTAATCCGACATCTCGGTCCCGTTAAGGAGGTGGTAGCGTAGCAAACGAGGCAGCCAGACTATAATGCTTTATCACTTTCACTTAGCCATTGGAGTTCGAGGGTGGGACTACGATATAGCCCCTGGGGGCACCGTGCTCTCCGAATTCGGGGCACGTATGTGCCTGACCGGGAAACGGTCCTTCGTCAAAGCGGAGGAATTCTAAACATTCCGGTGGTCGATCGAGTGGTTGACCAGTCTCTCGCTATATCATGACAATCGGTTTTGCTTTCATCGAGGTGCTCACCCAGCCGAACTGGGGCACAATCGCAGTAGTTCTCCTGGTGCCGCGTTAGCCGATAATACAGAACGTAAGGCAGCAAACACAGGAGCCGGGCAAACCCAACATTTGACCAAAGACATGATTCGGAGCTGATGCATATAAGGCCTAACTCGAGACGCGGAGCACTCCCTAAGGTGTTCGGTCTTTATAATAATGGGCAAAACAATGCCCTAAGCCCCTAATGTCCAGGTACTGGCGAGGTCCTCTGACGCGGCCGATGCCAAAACGTCAGGCTCCACTCTGGTTATAATGAGAAACCAGGGGATTATAGCAACAAGAGACAGTAAAAAAGGTTTACGCAGTGTCTTAATCTGAA
This sequence comes from Aegilops speltoides, assembly GCA_021437245.1. Lineage (NCBI taxonomy): Eukaryota > Viridiplantae > Streptophyta > Magnoliopsida > Poales > Poaceae > Aegilops > Aegilops speltoides. Next base: position 38,954 of record JAHHZJ010001120.1, on the reverse strand, counting down.
AAGAATCCTTGCGACGGGTCCCTACTGCACGTCTGTGCCTATGTCTCCGTTGTGCCGTTATCCTGGATGAGTATGCATGTTGTTCATCTGTAAAAAGAGAGGAACTTAGTTTGAAAGGAAATTGTGCGAAAAAGTGTATGAATAAATAAATAAAGCGTAGTCTATATTAGCTCATTATTGCTTATACACACAGCCCCTTGTGAAGGGGTGTGCGGCTAGGGAGCCCCTAGCTTATTTATGCCGGACTCGTCTAGCCGTGTCCGGGGTCTTTAGATGACCCTCTTAATGAAATGATGCCACGTGGACCGGGCATTTTAAGTGTAAGAGACGCGTAATGTGGTATTGCGTTAAAGCGGACAAAAGCTTCGCGTCCTAGTAGTGCTTGATAGCTACTTTTGAATGGGGCGACATGGAAGATTAGCTTTTCGCATCGAAAGTTGTCCGGTGACCCGAACACAACTTCTAGTAATAAGGAGCCTGTGCACTTGGCGTAAGGGCCTGGCGTCACTCCTTTAAAGGAAGTGCGGCTATGTCGAATTTTAGTAAGGTCTATCCCCAACTTGCGGATTGTGTTCGGATATAGCAGGTTCAAATCGCTGCCGCCGTCCATCAGGACTAGTGTAAATTGTAGTCCGTCGATTATAGGATCCAATATCAGAGCAGTCCATCCTGCATTTCGAACACTTCTGGAATAATCCAGGTGGTCAAAAGATATTGGTTTTGACATCCAATCTCGAGGTTCCGCTGGGGTGGACCGTGCGAGAGCCATCTTAGCGGGTGCCGCATTGTTATTCCGTATTATCACATGAAGTGAGTTTACTGCTTTGACTTCTTGTGGGAAAGTCTTTTGTTTTCCGGTGCCCTGCTGGTGGGGTTCGTCGTCGTCCTCGCTTGGAGCGTGAAGCCCCTTGTGTTCGGCTTTGAGTCGGCCGGACTGTTTGAAAACCCAACAATCTCGGTGCGTGTGGTTTGCGGGCCTTCCGAAGGTACTGTGGATTTGACATATCCGATCCAAAATTTTGTTTAAGTTGGATAGCTCGTCACTGTTGTCCTTAAGAGGCAGTGTTTTGCTGTTTGGCCGTGAGCTTTTGAATCGAGCGTTAACCGCCGTGTTCTTTGGGCTTTTCTCTTTATTCCGGCATTGATCTTTTCTGCGCCGTGATTTTCTGTTTCCATCTCTGATCTCGGATGTACTTGGGTCGCTGGTGCTGCATCTTGCTAGCCAGCTATCTTCCCCCGCGCAAAATCGGGTCAAGAGGCTTGTTAGCGCGGCCATTGTCCTCGGCTTCTCTTGGCCGAGACGTTGTGTTTGAAAGCTGCTAGGGCTTCCACATCCGGACAGTCGACTATTTGGTTCTTTTTGGTAAGGAACCTGTTCCAAAACTTACGAGCTGACTCTCCGGGCTGTTGAGTTATATGACTTAGATCGTCTGCATCCGCAGGGCGGACATAAGTCCCTTGAAAATTTGCTCTAAACGTGTCCTCGAGCTCTTCCCAACTTCCAACAGTGTTTTCTGGGAGGCTTTTGAGCCAGTGCCGAGCTGGCCCTTTGAGCTTGAGGGGTAGATATTTTATGGCGTCGAGATCATCTCCTCTAGCCATATGTATGTGTAGTATGTAATCCTCTATCCAGAGTCCAGGGTCTGTTGTTCCGTCGTATGCCTCTATGTTTATGGGTTTGAACACTGCTGGAAATTCATGATCTAACACCTCATCGGTGAAACATAGTGGGTGTGCGGCGCCCCTGTATTTGTGTGTGTCGCTGTCTTCGAACACTTGGCGTGTTGTGATGCTTCCGGGGGCCCTCTTTTTTGGCCCGTAAATGGACCTGGCTGGGCCATCTGTTTTCCTAGGATCATGAGTCGGCTTGTGTGCGGCGCCGCTTGTAGATTTTGGCCTATCATCTGGCCGTCTATCCGGCCAGGTGGTCTCTTTGTTCTTTGACTGTGGGGGCTCTATGGCCTCCTCGTCAAATTCTGGCAGCAGCTTGTGCTTCGGGTAGCTCTTTGATTGATGGCCATTGCCGTATTTGTCTGCGGTTTTGAGCACTTTGCTCCACCTCATTCTAAGTATGTCTTCCGCTGTTTTGAGCTTCCGTTTTTCCTTCTTCAGACTTCTTGCAGTGGCAACGAGTGTTTTGCGAAGGCTCTTATTCTCCGGTGGTGTGTCCGGCGTGAGGTCGTCTGGACTGTTGGTTTCGCCGGGCATGGATTGATTATCCGATTCGTCCTGTTCGGACGGTTGCTTGGCTGCATGTTCGTCGTCCACTGGTTTGCCCTGCTCTGTTGCTGGGTTATTAGGAGCGCTGTTGTTGTCGAGGCGGGACTTAGGGCGGCGTCTGCGTCGCCGTTTTGGTTGTTTATCGGCGGAATTATCCTTTGCCGCGCCCCGTTGGTCCTCATTATCGCTTCCTTTCGGGGTATCCACCATATATACATCATGAGTTGCGGTGGCCCTCCGGTGCTCTGTGAGCGCTGGTTCTTGATCGTCTCCGGCATCATCGTCCATACCGTCGATGTCTTCGGAGTCGTAGTCTAGCATGTCGGTTAGATCGTCGACAGTGGCTACAAAGTGGGTGGTGGGTGGGCTTTGAATTTCTTCGTCGTCTGCATCCCAACCATCCTGGCCATAATCCGGCCAGGGCTCTCCGGATAGCGAGAGATGTTTTAGCGAATTTAAGATGTCGCCAAAGGGCGAGTGCTAAAGATGTCCGCGGTGGTGAACTCCATGATTGGCGCCCAATCGGATTCGATTGGCAGGGGCGCAGGAGGTTCGGAGTCCGGCAGGGAGTCCGGCATCTCAGAGTCACGAGCTTTACAGGGGACAAGGTCAGTGTTCGGCTCTATCGCCGTGGAAGGCGCAGCTCCCGAGGAGGTCTCCAGCCACCCGTCCTCGATCTGCGCGATCGGCTCCGTACTATAGGTCGGACCGGATTCATGTGCGGCCTCCAAGGCATTGTCCGGCGGCAGAGCTAGATCGTGCCCATCGCGACAGTGTGGCGCGCTCGGCTGTGGATCGGATTCATCGAAGATCAAGTCTCCACGGATGTCCGCCGTGAAGTTTAGGCTTCCAAATCTGACCTGACGGCCAGCGGCGTAGCTTTCGATCTGCTCCAGATGGCCAAGTGAATTGGCCCGCAGTGCGAAGCCGCCGAATACGAAGATCTGTCCGGGGAGAAAAGTCTCACCCTGGACGGCGCCGTTGTTGATTGAAGAAGCCATCGAGCCTATTGGTGACGACACAGAGGAACTCTCAATGAAAGCACCAATGTCGGTGTCAAAACCGGCGGATCTCGGTAGGGGTCCCGAATGTGCGCCTAGGCGGATGGTAACAGGAGACAAGGGACACGATGTTTTACCCAGGTTCGGGCCCTCTTGATGGAGGTGAAACCCTACATCCTGCTTGATTAATATTGATGATATGGGTAGTGCAAGAGTGGATCTACCACGAGATCAAGGAGGCTAAACCCTAGAAGCTAGCCTATGGTATGATTGTTGTAATGTATGTTATGTCCTACGGACTAAAACCCTCCGGTTTATATAGACACCGGAGAGGGCTAGGGTTACACAGAGTCGGTTACAATGGTAGGAGATCTACATATCCGTATCGCCAAGCTTGCCTTCCACGCCAAGGAAAGTCCCATCCGGACACGGGACGGAGTCCTCAATCTTGTATCTTCGTAGTCTTGGAGTCCGGCGGACGATGATAGTCCGGCTGTCCGGACACCCCCTAGTCCAGGACTCCCTCATAAATGAACACCATTTTTTATTATAGTCACCACTAGAAGAGATGCATTTTTCAGTAGTATTATTACTAATACAAAGTATTTCACATATATAAGAGATGGACTGTTTTATATCATGCACAAACAATAAAATTCTAGAGGAACTACATGACAAAAAAATAACAACTAAAAGAAGAAATTCTATGAAATTTTCTTCTATCAGGCATGCTTCAAAAGTGGCGTGACATGTCTTTTGGTTGCAGATTCATGTGATGAAAAGAGAATTAATTTAGTTAGTATGACACCTCATCACTTTCTTTCACTAAATCTAGTGGGTGACCTCTTTGTGACGGCGGCGAATGTCATATTTCGAGATCGATCGAGGCATATGGCGTCACAAGGCCCAAAACCAAAAATGGTCGAATGACCCTCAAGTTAGAAACCAACTGACCCACAACGATTGAGTTGGCACTGTCGGATTAATAAACCCTTCACCCATCAAACCCTTCCAGCTCCTTGCGGATGGACGGTGCTTGGACACATTTCAAAACCTGTACTCTAGTAGTCTGATTACCACTATACTTACATCTGGGTGCCGCTTATTTGCGCAGGACATGTTTGAACAATGTTGTGACCACGCAAGGGATAACGGGTACTTGTTGTGGGAGGACGCGAAGAAGATGCGGCTGATAGTTAGTGGGGAGTTCCACAGAGAAATGCGGGAGTTCCTCCGCAGGCAAAAATGATCCAAGGGAAGTGACCATCTAGAAAGAAGAGAAGATCCTACTTATCTGTACCACATGCTCCTTCATGTGAGGAAGGCCTGAATATACCTACCCAGCAGACAAGTCTTTAGAATATCCAACTGCAGGAGGCAGAGTGGTAGTCTGGTAGATGTTGAAATCATTTGGACTCGACGGTTGTAAATCGAATGTAATCATATGTTTGATAGGTTCAGTCTGCAGTTTGCGCCATGCTAAATGTAAGTCACAGAAGGTAGTGGATTATTCTGTTAGGCAAATCAAAATCAAATGAACTGTACGTGCTCCACTTCTCCAGTTCAGTTTTGCATGGAAGTTGCGTACAATTGTGATTAATAGTGTCTGTCAGTTTGGAACCAGACAAGTTTGCAAAACCGCATCGAGACATGATTGACAATTTCGATATTTAGTAAATTGGTTTATTATCTTTTTAACAAAATATATCCACACTCTGGTGTGTAGAGTTAAAAATACAATGAGCGTTCAATTTGATGTTCAGGCATAGGACAGTATGAATATACCAAAGTTGAAATATGGCCTCACATTAAACGAGTGTTCAGTATTGAAACAAATTTATATTTAAAAAAATGGTTTCAAATATTTGAACGAAAGTTCCACTTTTGTTGTTCACAACATCGAACGGCTCGATGTGTTGACACCAAAGGTATGGCAATGGTCGTCAACTCAACCGGAGGCAAAACCAAAACTGACCGTCTTACAACTGAACCGGAGGCAGAACTAGCCGACAAAACCGCTTAACATGGTTGGTAACAAATCCTTCTGAGATGATTGTTTCCTTTTGTCATCCACATTATATTAACTAGAGAAAATGAAATAGGACTTTGCCTATAAATGTGTGTTTGGAAATCGCACTTATCCGTATCATATCCTATATCGTATACAAAGCGGAAGAAACACTTGAATATTATTAGAGCAGTAATTGTCATTGGTGACGATGTGAAAGGAAATAAACATGAAGAATCTTTAATCTACACATAAAAAAGATGGTCGATAAGTTTCCAATACCAACAATCGAACAACGGTGTGTTTCCTACCTATTTTCTATCAGTACACGCTTTCACAACCAACAACGGATCCATTTTTAGATGGAAATACTCCTACACACTATGATTAGGCCTCAATAAATATTTACCTTTTTCATCCCTCAATCCATAAAACAGATTGGCCCATGAAGGATTCCAGTATATATATGCCCCCATACACGAGCATGTCATCCAAAGTTCATCGAGCAAACACACAAGCACTGGACTACCACCGAACTTATCCCACAACTTTGCCAAGTCTTCTCTTTGAAATGGAGGGTGTTACAGTGTTGATTGTTGGTGCTGGGCCAGCAGGCCTCGCAACGGCAGCATGCCTTAGCCAATTCTCAATTCCTTATGCCATCGTCGAGCGCGAGAGCTGTAGCGCGTCACTTTGGCGCAACCACGCGTATGATCGCCTCAAGATGCATCTCGCAAAGGAGTTCTGTGAGTTGCCACACATGTCATACCCTGTAGATGCACCAACATACATACCAAAAACCTTGTTTGTGAAGTACTTGGATGACTATGTTGAGCGTTTCAACTTTCAACATTCAACCAAAGTATCACACCGGAGTCATCCACATATGACAATGATGAAAATGTTGGTCCATTGTGGCAAAGTACAAGTCAAAGTGCACCACAGTCAAGTTCTCGGCGAATTTTCTTGTTGTGGCAAGTGGTGAGAATAGTGGAGAGAATATTCCAATGTTCTTTGGACTGGAAAACTTTCCAGGTGATGTTATCCACTCCTCAAGTTACAAGTCAGGCAAGAGCTACTCTGGCAAGAATGTATTGGTCATTGGATCTGGCAACTCCGGGATGGAAATTGCTTATGACCTTGCGACCCATGGTGCCAACACATCGATTGTTATACGAAGCCCGGTACGTACGTGCACTATATATTTTCACTGGGTGCATGAACGCAAATTCTTAGTATAGTTATTAATAGAAGAGATGCAATTTTTAGTGTTTTACTAATAGGAAGTATTTCCATAGAAAAAGAGATGGACTGTTTTATATCACACACAAACAACTAATAGACTAGAGGAACCACATGACAAAAATTTATTTCTTGAAAGAAGAAATTCTATGAAAATTTATTTATCATGCATACTTCAAAAGAGGTGTGACATGTTTTGTTGTTGCAGATTCATGTAATGACAAAGGAATTAATTCGTTTGGGGATGACACTTGCTCACCGTCTTCCATTGAATCTAGTGGATAAACTCCTTGTGATGGCAGCGTATTTAATATTTGGAGAGCTGTCACGGCATGGCATCACAAGGCCAAAAATGGGTCCAATGACCCTCAAATCAGAAACAGGCCGATCTGCAGTAATTGATGTTGGGACTGTTGGATTGATCAAAAAAGGCATCATCAAAGTAAGTATATCCTTGACATGACACAAATTTATAACATATGTTGATTTGATATGCCAAGTTATCAATGTATTTTTATCTCCTAAAGGTTCAAGGGAGCATTAGTAAGATCAAGGGCAACATAGTTAAATTTCAATTCAGTAAAAGAATGTCATTTGATGCAATTGTGTTTGCAACTGGATACAAAAGCACGGCAAATATGTGGCTCAAGGTAATATAGCTTGTGTTTGAACATGTCTGAGTTTGTTTTCTTGGTGTAACCATTATTAAATCTGCTAACAAGGTCTATGTGTTTTTAATCCAGAATGGTGAGAGCATGTTAAATGGCAACGGACCGCCCATACAAAAATATCCGAATCATTGGAAAGGTGAAAATGGGCTCTACTGTGTTGGGTTGGCGAGGAGAGGATTAGCTGGTATTGCAACAGATGCCAAGAATATCGCTAATGACATCAAATCTGTGATGGACTCTATGTCAAGTTAAATCATCTTTTACATGTAGTTTACCATGGCAAGCATGCTAGAAGGTTGATCCATTGTGTCACCTTTGTATCTAGATTTTAGACAAGTAAATTTATGTTTATTTTAAGGTTCATATGTGCCCCGGAGAGAGATGTAACTATTATACTATAATCAAGGGCTTTGTACTATTATTATGCGGAGAGATTTCTAATTTTGGTTTAACCTACAACTGTGTATTATATTTTATGTACTTGAAATTATATGTGCGAAAGGCATGCGCTCAATACTATATTATCTATACCAAAATCTCTTGTGGCGTGTTTACCCCATCAACATACAACTCTAGGAGGTAGCAATCACATCAGCCTAAAATAAATGCATAGTTCACTACATCCATGGCCGGTACTGTAGTGCTATTTAGTCTTAGAATGGCACTAGTTATCATCCGGTGCATCTGCATGGGGTAGCTGACATACTATAAATCATTGAAATTATTTGTGAACATATTTAGAAACTTAAAACTAAAACTTAGAACACCATATGACGGAAAACTAGTATTTAGAACGTGTATTTGTTGTTACGTGATACACGTATCCTTAACTGTTGTGGACACAGTTTGTTGTGCCCGAAGCGCAGGGTTTGCAATATGCAGTAACTTTTCCATCGGCTGAGATCCAAGGTATCCATCTGCGTAGCCTTGGATATAAATTGCTTATTACCTCGCGACCACGGTGCCAATACTTCGATTGATATACGAAGGCTGATATGTACTACTTGCACTATATATTTTCACTGGGTACATGAATGCAAATTTTTTAGTATAGTTACCACTGGAAGAGATCCATTTTTTAGTATTATTACTAATAGAAAGTTTTCACATATATAAGAGATGGACTGTTTGATATGACGCACAAACAAACAAACGGCTAGAGGAACTACATGGCAAACAATTAACTTTTGAAAGAAGAAATTATATGAAATTTTGTTTTATCATGCATGCTTCAGAAGAGGTGTGACATGTCTTTTGGTTGCAGATTCATGTAATGACAACAGAATTTATTCAGTTGGGATGACACTTGCTCACCATCTTTCACTGAATCTAGTGAATAACCTCTTTGTGACGGCAGCGAATTTCATATTTGGAGACCTATCGTGGCATGGCATCACGAGGCCCAAAACCAAAAATGGATCACAATGACCCTCAAGTTAGAAACCTACCGATCCATAGTGATTGATGTTGGGACTATTGGATTAATAAAAAAAATCGTCAGCAGAGTATTTGGAATATTTGAAGGAATCTGCCTTATTAGTCATATTTTTTCTAGTTGAAAATAATAAGTAGACCTTTTCTCTCATAATGTTGGTTTGTTTTCTAGTTGGCACTTCTAGAGAGATCCTAGTCATCTACCTAGATAATATAGATTGACTCAAATGCTCAATTACATTTTTCAAAAATAAGGCACTTACATGACGAAAAAGGCGGCTACTTGCATATATACTGAATGTTCATTATATTTGAGGGCATAACAAGCAATCATTTGTTTTCATTTTGGATAAACACCGAAATTGGATTTATAGAAGTGTCAACGGGATATAAAAAACATCATTTCAATCAAGACAATAAGAAATCCTAAGTACCCTTTTTTACAATGTGAACTGACGGAATAAAGCATATATAGTGGATGAGCTTCTCCCAGTTTTGTCTATCACTTTTATCAACTAATGACTCATTGGAATTTACTGACTTCCAAGATAAAATATACTCGGATGGCAAAGATTGCTGATGCCAAACTTCAATTAGCTAAAAGCAACTATAACCAGTAAATGAAATATGATCTTAACACGCCATGGATTGGCGGACTGTACCTCAGATTCTATTTTCCTTTTCAAAAATAGCACATTTAACTGATGCATTGTTCGAGCAATCTTCAAATCATTCCAAAAAAAATCTGAGGCATTGTTCGGCCAGCCTCCTGAGTATGACATGATAGGACGGCCCCTTAAGCAAGGAGAAGAAGCAAGTTGGCCCAGCAATGACGAGCGAGGCCTCCACAAGTCCAAAAGTCCACAGAAACAAAATCCGCCAATCCGCCATCCTCCTTCCTCCTCTAGGGTTTTACTACGCAGCGCCGCCGTCTCCCTCCCCACCTCCGTCCCCCGCCGCCCCGCCTCCTACCCGGCAGACAACCACCGAGGCCCGAGCCTGCGGCCATGACCGGCAAGAAGCACAAGTCCTCCAAGAAGCAGCCCAAGGGCAGCCGCTCGGCGCCGACACCGACGCGGTGGCCGACGCCGGGAAGCGTCGTCGCTCCGGCGCCGCAAAGCGCCACCAGGCCGAGGAGAAGGAGTTCGTGCCCTCCTCCATCAGTGCCAAGATCCTCCGCAAGGCCCTCAAGCAGCAGCAAGAGCAGCAGGTGGAGATCCTCCACGTACTATTCAGTCTTCAAATGGGACAAATTATCAACCTGTGCAACTACATGGGCTAGCTGACATACTAATAAATCATTAAGTATATCTGTGAACTGATTTAGAAACTTAAAACTAAAAGTTAGAAACCCATATGAAGGAAAACTACTATTTAGAACGTGTATTTGTGGTAACATGATACTTGGTCCCTTATATGTTGTGGACACAGTTTGTTGTGCCCGAGGCGCCCAGGGTTTGCAGTATGCAGTAAGTTTTCCATCGGCTGAGATCCAAGGTATCCATCCGTCTAGTCTTGGATATAAATTGCTTATGACCTTGCGACCATGGTGCCCATACTTCGATTATTATACGGAGCCTGATATGTAGTACATGCACTAGATATTTTCATTAGGTACATGAACACCATTTTTTAGTATAGTCACCACTAGAAGAGATGCATTTTTTCAGTATTATTATTACTAATAGAAAGTATTTCACATATATAAGAGATGTACTGTTTTTATATCACGCACACACAACAAAAAGACTAGAGGAATTACATGACAAAAAAATAACAATTGAAACAAGAAATTCTATGAAATTTTGTTCTATCAGGCATGCTTCAAAAGAGGTGTCGGTGTCAAAACCGGCGGATCTCGGGTAGGGGGTCCCGAACTATGCGTCTAGGCGGATGGTAACAGGAGACAAGGGACACGATGTTTTTACCCAGGTTCGGGCCCTCTGGATGGAGGTAAAACCCTACTCCTGCTTGATTGATATTGATGATATGGGTAGTACAAGAGTAGATCTACCACGAGATCAAGGAGGCTAAAACCCGAGAAGCTAGCCTACGGTATGATTGTTATGTGTCCTATGGACTAAAACCCTCCTGTTTATATAGACACCGGAGAGGGCTAGGGTTACACAGAGTCGGTTACAATGGTAGGAGATCCACATATCCGTATCGCCAAGCTTGCCTTCCACGCCAAGGAAAGTCCCATCCGGACACGGGACGAAGTCTTCAATCGTGTATCTTCATAGTCTTGGAGTCCGGACAATGATGATAGTTCGGCTATCCAGACACCCCCTAGTTCAGGACTCCCTCAGTAGCCCCTGAAACAGGCTTCAATGACGACGAGTCCGGCGCGCATATTGTCTTCGGCACTGCAAGGCGGGTTCCTCCTCCGAATAATTCATAGAAGATTTTGAACACCAGGATAGTGTCCGGCTCTGCAAAATAAATTCCACATACCACCATAGAGATAATAATATTTACACGGGTTCAATCTGCTGACGCATTTCGTGGCGGGACGTCACACCACGGCCAAGCCTTTACTCGAATCGTTTTTATTATTCCACCTCAGCGCGTTTGGCGAAGCAGTTTCCTTGGCACGTCTTGTCGAAGCAGAGATCGTGTCCCCTTATTCCGGGATTCTCATCAATACGGATGTGGGTAACCCAACCGCGCCATTGATTGCGGCGCTTGGGAGATAAGAGAGTTTTACCGGGCTAGTGGGGGCGCGCAGTTTCGTCCGCCCATATATAAAGGGATAAGGATCCACCTTTTTCACCTACGCCTTCTTCCTCCTTAGCTTATCCATCTCCGCGCACTCGAGCTCCAGCGCCCAAGTCCGCACATCTCACCTCAACCTTCTCCGACCATGCCCGGAGCGGGAGGCAAGTGGATGGCTTCCTCCGTCACGGAGGGGCACATCAAGAAGCTACGCAAGGCCAGATATTTGTCCAGCGATATCGCGCACCGGCTCCCCGATGAGCGGCAGCACGTCCCCACCCCCGGGCCTCATGAGAGGGTGGTATTCCTTCCCCATTTCCTCCGCGGACTGGGCTTCCCACTTCACCCCTTTGTCCGGGGGCTCATGTTCTACTATGGGCTGGATTTCCATGATCTGGCCCCGAATTTTATCCTCAATATCTCGGCGTTCATCGTCGTGTGCGAGGCCTTCCTCTGCATCCAGCCCCACTTCAGCTTATGGCTAAAGACCATCAATGTCAAGCTGAAGGTTGTGAAGGACAGCCAAGCGGAGTGCGGAGGCGCCATGGTGGGCAAGATGCCCAACGTCACCTGGCTCGAGGGCGCCTTATGGAAACCATCAAAGGGTGGCAATCGGGGTGGTTCTACATCACCGAGCCGCGTGACCCTGAATGGGTAGCGGCCCCTGAATTCATATCTGGCATCCCCACGCGGCTCACCTCCTGGAAAGAGAAGGGCCTGCCGTGGGGCGATTCGGAAGAGCTGACCGGACTCCAATCCTGTCTCCAAACCCTGGTGAACAAGAAGCTCAAGCTTGTCAACGTAATCCAGGTCATGCTCATCCGCCGGATTCTCCCCTGCCAACAGCGGGACTTCAACTTGTGGGAGTTCGATCCGGCACAGCACCAGACTTTGAGCGGGCTCTTCGACACTACGTACGAAGAGGCCTGGAGGGTGCTGTTCAAGGGTGCCGAGGCTCCCGCATCCTCTACCGAAGGTCGCGGATTCAGCTCGCAGCGTCCGGCTGGCGAGGTAAGCTATGTTATCCTTTATGGGACACTTGCTTTTCATAGTTTGACTCTATGCGGGATCTAAACTCCCAATACCTTTAACAGGCCTGGCAGAAGACATCCGGACAGGTTAACTGTCCGGCTCCCCTTCCAGAAGACCCAGCAGATGCCCGTTTGACAGGGCTGCTGGTCCCGGCGCCATACGTGGTGCCGGATAAGAAGGCCAAGAAGAAGGCCACGGGAACCCGGAGGAGTTCCCGGCGTGAGGTGTTATCGGATTCATCGTCCAATGACTCTAAGGCGGACTCCTCCCACGAGGACGAGGAGGAGAAGAAAGAGGCCTCTCCCCCAGCGGGAGGAGAGAAGAAGAGGAAGGCCTCCCCAACGGGGGAGGCCAAAGGGTCCAAGAAGGGAAGGACCCTTCCCCCGGACTAATCCACCAACGCCGACGACGGCGACGAGGAGTGGCCCTCAAGGGCGAAGCCCCTGGCGAGATCGTAAGTGTTCGGACCCCTGAATAACTCATAATTTTTCTTTTTGTCGCATTGCATCTTCTAACGCCGCATACAACCCTGTAGTCCACCCAAGGATGATCTCCCCGCTTCGTCGAGCGGGTCCTTGGGTTCGTCGGATGTGAATAGCGCTTCACTTCTGGCTGCCTCCTCCCCTCGTGATGCTGACGACGCCGAGGTGGGGTCCCAGAAGGGGACCGGCCAGGAGAAGGAGACCCCGGAGGTGCCGCAGGGCAACCTCCCGGACCTTGGGCCGGACTCCGTGCCGGAACCTTTGGTGGTTCCGGAGTCCGGCGGGCGGCCCCTTCGTAAGAAGGGCAAGACGGCGACGCCGGTGACCTCCGTCACAACGGAGGCGCCGGATAACTTGCTGGAAGCGCTCAACGGCGCTTCCATCGACGAGGAACACTGCACCGTCATGAGTGCGGTGATTCAAAAAGTTTAGTCCGCCAAGAGCAGGCTGGCCGAAGCCTGCAGCAGCCTTCTAACAGGCTTTGAGGTAAGGATTTTTTTTAAGATATGTAAAGTAGTACCGCATAGACAGTAGCCCCTGATGCTTAGTTCGGTGTTCGGAAAGAAAAGCCGAGCTGAGGATCTAAAAAGATATACGCAGGAGTCTAACATAAATATGTCAATATGGGAATGCAGGCTGCGCTGCTGACCTCTGCCGCACTTACTGTGGAGGTTAATGCCTTAAAGAAGAGCCTTGAGCGGTCCGAGAGCGAGCTCGGCCGTGCCAAGAAGTAGCTCGAGGACAAGGAAGGTAAGTAACACCTTATTAAAGTTGTACCTTATAAAAAAGGATTTGGTTGCAGAAAATGACAGGAATAACGTGGGTATTGCAGGGGCCACAAACGAGGTGGCAACCCTGAAAGAGGCGGTGTCCGCGGCCGAGCGCAATGCGGCCGCGGAACGCACAGAGCGAGAGAAGCAGGAGGCGCGGGTGGCAGAGGTTCAGCAAGAGCTCCAGACTCTCGTAGAAAAACACGAGGATTTGGAGCGTGACTCGAAGACTCGAGAGTCCGAGATTGCATCCGTTCTTGAGAGTGCCAAAGCCGCTAAGGCCGAAGCCCAAAAGGCCCTCCAGGAAATCGAGGCGGTGAAGAAGATAGCGGCGGGTAAGGCATTCTTCATGCAAAGCAAGCATGTAAAAGTGAATTACCTGTTACTTACCCGAATTCGGAGCTCTCCAGGAGCGTTCGCAGATCTGCCCCGCAGCATGTCCGATGCTGCCGCATTCTACAGAGCCGAGCAGGGGAGCTCGACGGAGAAGGTGTTCTGGTCTTAGTATGCTGAGGCTGGACATCCGGTGCCCCTGAGCGACCAGCTAAAGCAGCTGGTCGAGCTCCACAATGTGGACGAACAGGCCATGAAGGGCCTTATAGTTCGGCTATGGCCCAAGGAAGCCATGCCTGGGAGCTACTTCGGTCTGGTGCGGCGGCTGGTGGACGCCTGTCCATGGGTTGACATCATCAAGCATTCCGCCTGCATTGAAGGTGCCCGTCGGGCCCTCGCCCGCGCTAAGGTGCACTGGGGCAGGATGGACGCCGAGAAGCTTGTGACGGACGCGCCGCCGCCGGGCAAGGAGTATCGCACGCCCGAGATGTATTATAAGGGTGTCCTGAAGGGTGCCCGCATTATTGTGGGTGAGTGCTCCAAAGATGTAATCTTTGATTAGACTCGCGTTTTGTTATCCTGTGCACTGAAAACTTTGTTCATATGGGCTAAGCAACTTTTGTTAATTTAAAATATTACCTTCTGTGCGGCCGTTTATCAAATCTGAGAGATGAGAAGTTGTTGGCTTCAGCCCCCATGCCACTAGTGCTGGGGTGTTCGGGATAAACTTGAGCACTCTTGTTCCCATTCTTGGGTCCTTCTAGGGAGGCGCTCAACACAGCGAACGAGGCAACCGGACTTATAATGCTTGAACACTCTCAATTAGCCATAGAATTCTATAATTTTAAATTTCGGCGAAGCCCCTAGTGTTCGGAAGGCCGATTTCGGGGCGCTATCCACGCCTGGGCCGGACAAAGCCGGTTCTTCGCTCTAAGCGGCATAAGTCTATAGGGACTCGAAAAAACCTCTCGAACAGCGACCGGCTCTCGCCTTATCATGACGGTCAGTTTTAGCTTTCTCCACTGAGGTGCTCACCCAGCTCAACTGGGGCACAATCGCGGTGGTTCTCCCAGCGCTACCTTAGCCCATACAACGGAACATAAGGTACCAAAACATGGGAGCCGGGCAAACCCAACTATTGACCCAAGACATGATTCGGAGCCGATGCATATAATGCTATAAGTTCGGGGTGCCGCACTTGTGAAAGTGTTCGGACTTATCACACCATAATATGGGCAACTTAAGCCCCTGGTGTATTTAGCCGTACCAAAAGTGTACGGATGCAACATGTCATAAGTGAACATATGTATAAAAAGGTAATTCCATGATAAAAAGATGCATTGTTTATTCGAAAATACCGCAATGAGTGCAGGACGATACAAATAGTGCAATAAGCAAGGGGTGGGATTGTTTAACATGTCCCCCTCCAGGGGTAGGCTGCGGAATGGTATGTAAAACAGGCATAATGCTCGTAATGGAGACCACCTGGATACTCGTCGTAGCTTTTCTGCTTCCCTGGCTATTGCATCGTTAGTTCGGCAGATCCATTGCTGGACAGGGCTTCTGAAAACAGAGTCCTGAGAATAAGAGAGGAAAGAAAGAAAAAAAAAGAATTACCAATTCGGGAGCCCCTGGTGTGGTTGATCCGCACTCTGGGCCTGCCGTGGTCGTGCCCCTCCCCCTATGCCATGGTGTCTCCAGGGCGTAATGATGTACGCGTGGCACTGATCTTGCAATGTCGCGAGGGCTGGGATTGGGGCCGCATTGCTACGCGTGCTCGGAATGTGCCAGGTGGTCTTGTTGTAGGTTACTCCGGGCGCGCTTGACGGTGTCCGGTCGCTTAACGGCCAGACTCGAGAATTGCCTTAAGAGGCTGCTCTGTACTTCCGCCGCGAGAGCCGGCGTATGCTTCTCCGTACGGAGAGATCGTTCAGTGTTTCCGTTGACCGTAATAACTCCTCGAGGGCCTGGCATCTTGAGCTTGAGGTATGCGTAGTGCGGCACCGCATTGAACTTTGCGAATGCGGTTCGTTCGAGCAAAGGCATGATAGCCGCCATGAACGGGACTATGTCGAAGATTAACTCCTCGCTTCGGAAGTTATCCGGGGATCCGAAGACCACTTCAAGTGTGACTGAGCCGGTACAATTAGCCTCTACACCTGGTATGACGCCTTTGAAGGTTGTTTTTGTGGGTTTAATCCTTGAGGGGTCTATGCCCATCTTGCGCACTGTATCCTGATAAAGCAGGTTCAGGCTGCTGCCGCCGTCCATCAGGACTCTAGTGAGGTGAAATCCGTCCATGATTGGGTCTAAAACCAATGCGGCGAATCCGCCATGGCGGATACTGGTGGGGTGGTCCCTTCGATCAAAAGTGATTGGGCAAGAGGACCACGGGTTGAACTTTGGGGCGACTGGCTCCATCACGTATACGTCCCTGAGCGCACGCTTCCGCTCCCTTTTGGGTATGTGGGTTGCATATATCATGTTCACCGTCCGCACCTGTGGGGGGGATCCCTTCTATCCTCTATTGTTCGGCGGCCGTGTCTCCTCCTCGTCGTCGCTATGTAGCGCATTGTCATTGCCTTCGGTGATTAACTTGCCTGCCTGTTTGAACACCCAACAATCTCTGTTGGTGTGATTAGCTGGCTTTTCGGGGGTGACGTGTATCTGGCACGAGCGATCGAGTATCCGGTCCAAATTGGACGGGCCTGGAGTAGTTCTTTTGAATGGCTTTTTCCGCTGACCGGGTTTAGAGCCTCAATCCGCATTGACCGCCAGATCTTCAGTATATCGCCGCTATGCGGCGCTTGTGCTTATTAAGACGCGACCGCCATCGCTGTCTTTGGTATCCGAACTACCGTAGTTTTTGGTTAGGTTGTTACTGCGGGCTAGCCAGCTGTATTCTCCCGCACAGAAGCGGGTCATGAGTGATGTGAGGGCTGCCATTGATTTTGGCTTTTCCTGTCCTAGGTGCCGGGCAAGCCACTCGTCGAGGATATTATGTTTGAAGGCTGCAAGGGCCTCTGCATCTGGACAGTCGACGACTTGATTTTTCTTGGTCAAGAATCGAGTCCAGAATTGTCTGGCCGACTCGTCTGGCTGCTGAATTATGCGGCTTAGGTCATCGGCGTCTAGTGGTCGCACATATGTGCCCTGGAAGTTATCAAGGAATGCGGCTTCCAGGTCCTCCCAACACCCAATTGATTCTGCTGGCAAGCTATTGAGCCAATGCCGAGCTGGTCCTTTAAGCTTGAGTGGGAGGTATTTGATGGCGTGAAGATCATCACCGCGGGCCATGTGGATATGAAGGAGATAGTCTTCGATCCAGACCGCGGGGTCTGTTGTGCCATCGTAGGATTCAATGTTCACGGGTTTGAACCATTCTAGGATTTGACGATCCATTACTTCATCTGTGAAGCATAGTGGGTGTGCAGCGCCTCTGTATTGGGCTATATCACGACGTAGCTCAAGCGAGCTTTGTCTACCGTGTGCGGCCCGGTCAGAATTGATGTATCCGGCGCGACGGTTGTCGTCGCGTATTGTGGGGCGCCCACGCGATCCGTAGATCGATCTCGATTGTCCTGCCTTATCCTCCAATATTTCTCGCAAGTCCGGCGCATTCTCCCGTGGCTTTGTACTTTTCGAGGGATGCCGGGGTGCGGCTTTAGTGTAGGGCCTAGAGGCCTCTCTGTCGCGGCCATGAGGTGGCCGGTCGACCGTATTGTGCACTGGTAATGTAGGTTTATATGCTTCCTCCTCTAATCGGGCAGCAGCTTGCGTTTGGGGAAGCTTTTGGAGGGGCGTTCGATTTTGTACTCTTCGGCTGCGAGGACTTCAGTCCATCTGTCGGCTAGCAAATCTTGATCAGCTCTAAGCTGTTGCTACTTTTTCTTGAGGCTGCTTGTTGTGGCCATAAGCCTGCGTTTGAAACGCTCTTGCTCGACGGGATCCTCAGGCACGACAAATTTGTCGTTGTCGAGGCTTGCCTCGTCTCCGGAGGGAGGCATGTAATTATCGTCCTCTACCTCTTCGTTTGCCGCTTTCTCGTGAGGGCTGGCTTCTCCGTCCTCCTGTGCTGAATCTTGCTGGAGGGGGTTGTCTTCGGCACTATCCGGGGTGTTATTATCTCCGGTGCCGGAATCTCCATTATTGTTGTGGCGGGATTTGGAGTGGCGCCGCTGACGCCGGCGCTTAGGATGCTTTTTGGAGGGGTCGTCCTCCGCTGTTCCATCGCCATTCCCATCCTTTGGGATGTCCACCATGTATATGTCGTATGACGAGGTGGCTTTCCGGGCCCAAGAGGCATCGGTTCTGGTCGTCTCCGGCATCGTCGTCCATAACGTCGATGTCTTCGGAGTCAAAGTCTAGCATGTCGGTTAAGTCATCGACAGTGGCTACAAAGTGGGTGGTGGGTGGGCCTTGAATTTCTTTATCGTCCGCATCCCAACCGTCCTGGCCATAATCCGGCCAAGGCTCTCCTGTCAAAGAGAGACACTTTAGCTAATTCAGGATGTTGCCAAAGGGCGAGTGCTGAAAGATGTCCGTAGCGGTGAACTCCATGATCGGCGCCCAATCGGATTCGATTGGCAGGGGCGCGGAAGGTTCGGAGTCCGGATAGGAGTCCGGCACCTTGGAGTCACGAGCTTTATGAGGGACAGGGTCGGCATTCGGCTCCATCGCTGAAGAGGTAGCAGCCCCTGAGGTGGTGTCCAACCACCCATCCTCGATTGGCGCTGTCTGCTCCGAACCAAGGGTCGAAGCGGACTCTTGTGTGGCCTCCAGGGCACTGTCCGGCAGCAAAGCTAAATCGTGCCCATCGAGACAGTGCGGCACGCCTGGCTGTGGCTCAAATCAGATGAAGATCAAGTCTCCGCGGATGTCGGCCGTATAGTTCAAACTTCAAAATCTGACCTGATGGCCATGGGCGTAGCTTTCGATCTGCTCCAGATGGCCAAGTGAATTGGCCCGCAGTGCAAAACCGCCGAATACGAAGATCTGTCCGGGGAGAAAAATCTCACCCTGGACCACATTGTCGTTGATGATCGAAGGAGCCATCGGGCCTATAGGTGACGACACAGAGGAACTCTCAATGAAAGCACCAATGTCGGTGTCAAACCGCGGATCTCGGTAGGGGGTCCCGAATCTGTGCGCCTAGGCGGATGGTAACAGGAGACAAGGGACACGATGTATTTACCTGTGTTCGGGCCCTCTCGATGGAGGTAAAACCCTACTCCTGCTTGATTGATATTGATGATATGGGTAGTACAAGAGTAGATCTACCACGAGATCAAGGAGGCTAAAACCCTAGAAGTTGGCCTATCCTATGATTGTTATGTGTCCTATGGACTAAAATCCTCCGGTTTATATAGACACCGGAGAGGGCTAGGGTTACACAGAGTCGGTTACAGTGGTAGGAGATCCACATATCCGTATCGCCAAGCTTGCCTTCCACGCCAAGGAAAGTCCCATCCGGACACGTGACGAAGTCTTCAATCTTGTATCTTCATAGTCTTGGAGTCTGGCCAATGATGATAGTTTGGCTATCCGGACAACCCCTAGTCCAGGACTCCCTCAAGAGGCGTGACATGTATTTTGGTTGCAGATTCATGTGATGACAAGAGAATTAATTTAGTTGGGACGACACTTGCTCACTTTCTTTCACTAAATCTAGTGGGTGACCTCTTTGTGACGGCGGCGAATGTCATATTTGCAGATCGATCGTGGTATATGCCGTCACAAGGCCCAAAACCAAAAATGGTCGAATGACCCTCAAGTTAGAAACCAACCGACCCACAACGATTGAGTTGGGACTGTTGGATTAATAAACCCTTCACCCATCAAACCCTTCCAGCTCCTTGCGGATGAACGGTGCTTGGACACATTTCAAAACCTGTACTCTAGTAGTCTGATTACCACTATACTTACATCTGGGTGCCGCTTATTTGCGCAGGACATGTTTGACCAATGTTGTGACCACGCAAGGGATAACGGGTACTTGTTGTGGGAGGACGCGAAGAAGATGCGGTTGATAGTGAGTGGGGAGTTCCACAGAGAAATGCGGGAGTTCCTCCAGAGGCAAAAATGATCCAAGGGAAGTGACCATCTGGAAAGAAGAGAAGATGCTACTTGTCTGTAACACATGCTCCTTCATGTTAGGAAGGCCTGAATATACCTACCCAGCAGACAAGTCTTTAGAAGATCCAACTACAGGAGGCAGAGTGGTAGTCTGGTAGATGTTGAAATCATTTGGACTCGACGGTTGTAAATCGAATGTAATCATATGTTTGATAGGTTCAGTCTGCAGTTTGCGCCATGCCAAATGTAAGTCACAGAAGGTAGTGGATTATTCTGTTAGGCAAATCAAAATCCGATGAACTGTACGTGCTCCACTTCTCTAGTTCAGTTTTGCATGGAAGTTGCGTACAATTGTGATTAATCTGTGTCATTCAGTTTGGAACCAGACAAGTTTGCAAAACCGCATCGAGACAGGATTGACAATTTCGATTTTCAGTAAATTGGTTTATTATCTTTTTAACAATATATACCCACACTCTGGTGTGTAGAGTTAGAAATACAATGAGCGTTCAATTTGATATTCAGGCATAGGACAATATGAATATACCAAAGTCGAAATATGGCCTCACATTAAACGAGTGTTCAGTATAGAAACAAATTTATATTTAAAAAACTGGTTTCAAATATTTGAACTAAAGTTCCACTTTTTTTTGTTCACAACATCGAACGGCTCGTTGTGTTGACACCAAAGGTATGGCAATGGTCATCAACTCAACCGGAGGCAAAACCAAAACTGACCGTCTTACAACTGAACCGGAGGCAAAACTAGCCGACAAAACCGGTTAACATGGTTGGTAACAAATCCTTCTGAGATGATTGTTTCCTTTTGTCATCCACATTATATTAACCAGAGAAAATGAAATTGGACTTTGCCTATAAATGTATGTTTGGAAATCAGACTTATCCTTATCATATCCTATATCGTATACAAAGAGGAAGAAACACTTGAATATTATTAGAGTAGTAATTGTCATTGGTGATGATGCGAAAGGAAAGAAACATGAATAATCTTTAATCTACACATAACAAAGATGGTCGATAAGTTTCCAATGCCAACAATCGATCAACGGTGTGTTTCCTACCTATTTTGTATCAGTACACGCTTTCACAACCAACAACGGCTCCATTTTTAGATGGAAATACTCCTACACACTAGGATTAGGCCTCAATAAATATTTACCTTTTTCATCCCTCAACCCATAAAACAGATTGGCCCATGAAGGATACCAGTATATATATGCCCCATGCACGAGCATGTCATCCAAAGTTCATCAAGCAAACACACAAGCACTGGACTACCACCGAACTTATCCCACAACTTTGTCAAGTCTTCTCTTTGAAATGGAGGGTGTTACAGTGTTGATTGTTGGTGCTGGGCCAGCAGGGCTCGCAACGGCAGCATGCCTTAGCCAATTCTCAATTCCTTATGCCATTGTCGAGCGCGAGAGCTGTAGCGCCACTCTGGCGCAACTGCCAGATGATCGCCTCAAGCTGCATCTCGCAAAGGAGTTCTGTGAGTTGCCACACATGTCATACCCTGTAGATGCACCAACATACATAACAAAAACCTTGTTTGTGAAGTACTTGGATGACTATGTTGAGCGTTTCAACATTCAACCAAAGTATCTCACCAGCGTGAGTCATCCACATATGACAAAGATGAAAATGTTGGTCCATTGTGGCAAAGGACATGTCAAAGTGCACCACAGTCAAGTTCACGGCGAAGTTTCTTGTTGTGGCAAGTGGTGAGAATAGTGCAAAGAATATTCCAATGTTCCTGGATCGAAAACTTTCCGTGATGTTATCCACCTCAAGCTACAAGTCGCAAGAGCTACTCTGGCAAGAATGTATTGGTCATTGGATCTGGCAACTCCGGGATGGAAATTGCTTATGACCTTGCGACCCATGGTGCCAACACATCGATTGTTATACGAAGCCCGGTACGTATGTGCACTATATATTTTCACTGGGTGCATGAACGCAAATTCTTAGTATAGTTATTAATAGAAGAGATGCAATTTTCAGTGTTTTACTAATAGGAAGTATTTCACATAGAAAAAGAGATGGACTGTTTTATATCACACACAAACAACTGAAAGACTAGAGGAACCACATGATAAAAATTTATTTCTTGAAAGAAGAAATTCTATGAAAATTTATTTATCATGCATACTTCAAAAGAGGTGTGACGTGTTTTGTTGTTGCAGGTTCATGTAATGACAAAGGAATTAATTCTTTTGGGGATGACACTTGCTCACCGTCTTCCATTGAATCTAGTGGATAAACTCCTTGTGATGGCAGCGTATTTAATATTTGGAGACCTATCACAGCATGGCATCACAAGGCCAAAAATGGGTCCAATGACCCTCAAATCAGAAACAGGCCGATCTGCTGTAATTGATGTTGGGACTGTTGGATTGATCAAAAAAGGCATCATCAAAGTAAGTATATCCTTGACATGACACAAATTTATAACATATGTTGATTTGATATGCCAAGTTATCAATGTATTTTTATCTCCTAAAGGTTCAAGGGAGCATTAGTAAGATCAAGGGCAGCATAGTTAAATTTCAATGCAGTAAAAGAATGTCATTTGATGCACTTGTGTTTGCAACTGGATACAAAAGCACGGCGAATATGTGGCTCAAGGTAATATAGCTTGTGTTTGAACATGTATGAGTTTGTTTTCTTGGTGTAACCATTATTAAATCTGCTAAAAAGGTCTATGTGTTTTTAATCTAGAATGGTGAGAGCATGTTAAATGGCAACGGACTGCCCATCCAAAAATATCCGAATCATTGGAAAGGTGAAAATGGGCTCTACTGTGCTGGGTTGGCGAGGAGAGGATTAGCTGGTATTGCAACAGATGCCAAGAATATCGCTAATGACATCAAATCTGTGATGGACTCTATGTCAAGTTAAATCATCTTTTACATGTAGTTTACCATGGCAAGCATGCTAGAAGGTTGATTCTTTGAGAAATATATCCATTGTGTCACCTTTGTATCTAGCTTTTAGACAAGTAAATTTATGTTTATTTTAAGGTTCATATGTGCCCCGGAGAGAGATGTACTATTATACTATAATCAAGGGCTTTGTACTATTATTACGCGGAGAGATTTCTAATTTTGGTTGAACCTACAACTGTGTATTATATTTTATGTACTTGAAATTATATGTGCAAAAGGCATGCGCTCAATACTATATTATCTAAACCAAAATCTCTTGTGGCGTGTTTACCCCATCAACATACAACTGTAGGAGGTAGCAATCACATCAGCCTAAAATAAATGCATAGTTCACTACATCCATGGCCGGTACTGTAGTGCTATTTAGTCTTGGAGTGGCACTGGTTATCATCCCGTGCATCTGCATGGGGTAGCTGACATACTATAAATCATTAAAAATATTTGTGAACATATTTAGAAACTTAAAACTAAAACTTAGAACACCATATGACGGAAAATTACTATTTAGAACGTGTATTTGTGGTTTCGTGATACACGTATCCTTAACTGTTGTGGACACAGTTTGTTGTGCCCGAAGCGCAGGGTTTGCAGTATGCAGTAAGTTTTCCATCGGCTGAGATCCAAGGTATCCATCCGCATAGCCTTGGATATAAATTGCTTATTACCTTGCGACCATGGTGCCAATACTTCGATTGATATACGAAGGCTGATATGTACTACTTGCACTATATATTTTCACTGGGTACATGAACGCAATTTTTTAGTATAGTTACCACTGGAAGAGATCCATTTTTTAGTATTATTACTAATAGAAAGTTTTCACATATATAAGAGATGGACTGTTTGATATGACGCACAAACAAACAAACGACTAGAGGAACTACATGACAAACAATTAACTTTTGAAAGAAGAAATTCTATGAAATTTTGTTTTATCATGCATGCTTCAGAAGAGGTGTGACATGTCTTTTGGTTGCAGATTCATGTAATGACAACAGAATTTATTCAGTTGGGATGACACTTGCTCACCATCTTTCACTAAATCTAGCGAATAACCTCTTTGTTACGGCAGCAAATTTCATATTTGGAGACCTGTCGAGGCATGGCATCACAAGGCCCAAAAGCAAAAATTGATCACAATGACCCTCAAGTTAGAAACCTACCGATCCATAGTGATTGATGTTGGGACTGTTGGATTAATAAAAAAATCATCAGCAGAGTATTTGGAATATTTGAAGGAATCTGCCTTATTAGTCATATTTTTTTATAGTTGAAAATAATAAGTAGACCTTTTCTCTCATAATGTCGGTTTGTTTTCTAGTTGGCACTTCTAGAGAGATCCTAGTCATCTAACTAGATAATATAGATCTGACTCAAATGCGCAATTATATATTTCAAAAATAAGGCACTTACATGACTAATAAGGCGGCTACTTGCATATATACTGAATGTTCATTATATTTGAAGGCATAACAAGCAATCATTTGTTTTCTTTTTGAAGAAACACCGACATTGGATTTATAAAAGTGTCAATGGGATGTATAGAACATCATTTGAATCAAGACAATAAGAAAGCCTTTACCCTTTTTTACAATATTAACCGAAGGAATAAAGCATATATAGTGGATGAGCTTCTCCCAGTTTTGTCTATCACTTATATCAACTGATGACTCATTGGAATTTAGTGACTTCCAAGACAAAATATACTCGGATGGCAAAGATTGCAGATGCCAAACTTGAATTAGCTAAAAGCAAATATAACTAGTAACTGAAATAAGATCTTAACACGCTCGTGGATTGGCGGACTGTACCTCTGTATTATGTTTTCCCTTTTCAAAAATAGCACATTTAACTGATGCATTGTTCGAGCAATCTTCAAATCATTCAAAAACAATCTGAGGCATTGTTCGGCCAGCCTCCTAAGTATGACATGATAGGACGGCCACTTAAGCAAGGAGAAGAAGCAAGCAGGCCGAGCAATGACGAGCGAGGCCTCCACAAGTCGAAAAGTCCACAGAAACAAAACCCGCCAATCCGCCATCCTCCTTCCTCCTCTAGGGTTTTACTACGCAGCGCCGCCGTCTCCCTCCCCACCTCCGTCCCCCGCCGCCCCGCCTCCTACCCGGCAGACCACCACCGAGGCCCGAGCCAGCGGCCATGACCGGCAAGAAGCACAAGTCCTCCAAGAAGCAGCCCAAGGGCAGCCGCTCGGCGCCGACGCCGACGCGGTGGCCGACGCCGGGAAGTGCCGTCGCTCCGGCGCCGCCAAGCGCCACCAGGCCGAGGAGAAGGAGTTCGTGCCCTCCTCCATCAGCGCCAAGATCCTCCGCAAGGCCCTCAAGCAGCAACAGGAGCAGCAGGAGGAGATCCTCCATGTGCTATTCAGTCTTCGAATGGCACAAATTATCAACCTCTGCAACTACATGGGCTAGCTGACGTACTAATAAATCATTAAAAATATATGTGAACTGATTTGGAAACTTAAAACTAAATGTTAGAACACCATATGACGGAAAACTACTATTTAGAACGTGTATTTGTGGTTACACGATACTTGGGCCCTTATATGTTGTGGACACAGTTTGTTGTGTCCGAGGCGCCCAGGGTTTGCAGTATGCAGTAAGTTTTGCATCGGCTGAGATCCAAGGTATCCATCCGTCTAGTCTTGGATATAAATTGCTTATGACCTTGCGACCATGGTGCCAATACTTTGATTATTATACGGAGCCTGATATGTACTACATGCACTATATATTTTCATTAGGTACATGAACACCATTTTTTAGTATAGTCACCACTAGAAGAGATGCATTTTTCAGTATTATTATTACTAATAGAAAGTATTTCACATATAGAAGAGATGTACTGTTTTTATATCACGCACGAACAACAAAAAGACCAGAGGAACTACATGACAAAAAAATAAAAGTTGAAAGAAGAAATTCTATGAAATTTTGTTCTATCAGGCATGCTTCAAAAGAGGCGTGACATGTCTTTTGGTTGCAAATTCATGTGATGACAAGAGAATTAATTTAGTTGGGATGACACTTGCTCACTTTCTTTCACTAAATCTAGTGGGTGATCTCTTTGTGACGGCGGCGAATGTCATATTTGGAGATCGATCGAGGTATATGGTGTCACAAGGCCCAAAACCAAAAATGGTCGAATGACCTCAAGTTAGAAACCAACCGACCCACAACGATTGAGTTGGGACTGTTGGATTAATAAACCCTTCACCCATCAAACCCTTCCAGCTCCTTGCGGATGAACTGTGCTTGGACACATTTCAAAACCTGTACTCTAGTAGTCTGATTACCACTATACTTACATCTGGTGCCGCTTATTTGCGCAGGACATGTTTGACCAATATTGTGACCACGCAAGGGATAACGGGTACTTGTTGTGGGAGGACGCGAAGAAGATGCGGTTGATAGTGAGTGGGGAGTTCCACAGAGAAATGCGGGAGTTCCTCCGCAGGCAAAAATGATCCAAGGGAAGTGACCATCTGGAAAGAAGAGAAGATGCTACTTGTCTGTAACACATGCTCCTTCATGTGAGGAAGGCCTGAATATACCTACCCAGCAGACAAGTCTTTAGAAGATCCAACTGCAGGAGGCAGAGTGGTAGTCTGGTAAATGTTGAAATCATTTGGACTCGATGGTTGTAAATCGAATGTAACCATATGTTTGATATATTCAGTCTGCAGTTTGCGCCATGCTAAATGTAAGTCACAGAAGGTAGTGGATTATTCTGTTAGGCAAATCAAAATCCGATGAACTGTACGTGCTCCACTTCTCTAGTTCAGTTTTCCATGGAAGTTGCGTATAATTGTAATTAATCTGTGTCACCAGTTTGGAACCGACAAGTTTGCAAAACCGCATCGACACAGGATTGACAATTTTGATTTTCAGTAAATTGGTTTATTATCTTTTTAACAATATATACCCACACTCTGGTGTGTAGAGTTAAAAATACAATGAGCGTTCAATTTGATGTTTAGGCATAGGACAATATGAATATACCAAAGTTGAAATATGGCCTCACATTAAACGAGTGTTCAGTATAGAAACAAATTTATATTTAAAAAACTGGTTTCAAATATTTGAACTAAAGTTCCACTTTTTTTGTTCACAACATCGAACGGCTCGTTGTGTTGACACCAAAGGTATGGCAATGGTCGTCAACTCAACCGGAGGCAAAACCAAAACTGACCGTCTTACAATTGAACCGGAGGCAAAACTAGCCGACAAAACCGGTTATCATGGTTGGTAACAAATCCTTCTAAGATGATTGTTTCCTTTTGTCATCCACATTATATTAACCAGAGAAAATGAAATAGGACTTTGCCTACAAATGTGTGTTTGGAAATCAGACTTATCCTTATCATATCCTATATCGTATACAAAGAGGAAGAAACACTTGAATATTATTAGAGTAGTAATTGTCATTGGTGACGATGCGAAAGGAAAGAAACATGAATAATCTTAATTCTAGACATAAAAAAGATGGTCGATAAGTTTCCAATACCAACAATCGATCAACGGTGTGTTTCCTACCTATTTTGTATCAGTACACGCTTTCACAACCAACAACGGCTCCATTTTTAGATCGAAATACTCCTACACACTAGGATTAGGCCTCAATAAATATTTACCTTTTTCATCCCTCAACCCATAAAACAGATTGGCCCATGAACGATACCAGTATATATATGCCCCATACACGAGCATGTCATCCAAAGTTCATCAAGCAAACACACAAGCACTGGACTACCACCGAACTTATCCCATAACTTTGTCAAGTCTTCTCTATTAAATGGAGGGTGTTACAGTGTTGATTGTTGGTGTTGGGCCAGCAGGCCTCGCAACGGCAGCATGCCTTAGCCAATTCTCAATTCCTTATGCCATCGTAGAGCGCGAGAGCTGTAGCGCGTCACTCCGCGCAACTGCCAGATGATCGCCTCAAGTTGCATCTCGCAAAGGAGTTCTGTGAGTTGCCACACATGTCATACCCTGTAGATGCACCAACATACATACCAAAAACCTTGTTTGTGAAGTACTTGGATGACTACGTTGAGCGTTTCAACATTCAACCAAAGTATCTCACCAGCGTGGAGTCATCCACATATGACAATGATGAAAAATGTTGGTCCATTGTGGCAAATGACATGTCAAAGTGCACCACAGTCAAGTTCACGGCGAAGTTTCTTGTTGTGGCAAGTGGTGAGAATAGTGCAGAGAATATTCCAATGTTCCCTGGACTGGAAAACTTTCCAGGTGATGTTATACACTCCTCAAGCTACAAGTCAGGCAAGAGCTACTCTGGCAAGAATGTATTGGTCATTGGATCTGGCAACTCCGGGATGGAAATTGCTTATGACCTTGCGACCCATGGTGCCAACACATCGATTGTTATACGAAGCCCGGTATGTACGTGCACTATATATTTTCACTGGGTGCATGAACGCAAATTCTTAGTATAGTTATTAATAGAAGAGATGCAAGTTTCAGTGTTTTACTAATAGGAAGTATTTCACATAGAAAAAGAGATGGACTGTTTTATATCACACACAAACAACTGAAAGACTAGAGGAACCACATGACAAAAATTTATTTCTTGAAAGAAGAAATTCTATGAAAATTTATTTATCATGCATACTTCAAAAGAGGTGTGACGTGTTTTGTTGTTGCAGATTCATGTAATGACAAAGGAATTAATTCGTTTGGGGATGACACTTGCTCACCGTCTTCCATTGAATCTAGTGGATAAACTCCTTGTGATGGCAGTGTATTTAATATTTGGAGACCTGTCACAGCATGGCATCACAAGGCCAAAAATGGGTCCAATGATCCTCAAATCAGAAACAGGCCGATCTGCTGTAATTGATGTTGGGACTGTTGGATTGATCAAAAAAGGCATCATCAAAGTAAGTATATCCTTGACATGACACAAATTTATAACATATGTTGATTTGATATGCCAAGTTATCAATGTATTTTTATCTCCTAAAGGTTCAAGGGAGCATTAGTAAGATCAGGGGCAACATAGTTAAATTTCAATGCAGTAAAAGAATTTCATTTGATGCAATTGTGTTTGCAACTGGATACAAAAGCACGGCGAATATGTGGCTCAAGGTAATATAGCTTGTGTTTGAACATGTCTGAGTTTGTTTTCTTGGTGTAACCATTATTAAATCTGCTAACAAGGTCTATGTGTTTTAATCCGAATGGTGAGAGCATGTTAAATGGCAACGGACTGCCCATCCAAAAATATCCGAATCATTGGAAAGGTGAAAATGGGCTCTACTGTGCTGGGTTGGCGAGGAGAGGATTAGCTGGTATTGCAACAGATGGCAAGAATATCGCTAATGACATCAAATCTGTGATGGACTCTATGTCAAGTTAAATCATCTTTTACATGTAGTTTACCATGGCAAGCATGCTAGAAGGTTGATTCTTTGAGAAATATATCCATTGTGTCACCTTTGTATCTAGCTTTTAGACAAGTAAATTTATGTTTATTTTAAGGTTCATATGTGCCCGGAGAGAGATGTACTATTATACTATAATCAAGGGCTTTGTACTATTATTACGCGGAGAGATTTCTAATTTTGGTTGAACCTACAACTGTGTATTATATTTTATGTACTTGAAATTATATGTGCAAAAGGCATGCGCTCAATACTATATTATCTATACCAAAATCTCTTGTGGCGTGTTTACCCCATCAACATACAACTGTAGGAGGTAGCAATCACATCAGCCTAAAATAAATGCATAGTTCACTACATCCATGGCCGGTATCTGTAGTGCTATTTAGTCTTAGAATGGCACTAGTTATCATCCCGCATCTGCATGGGGTAGCTGACATACTATAAATCATTAAAAATATTTGTGAACATATTTAGAAACTTAAAACTAAAACTTAGAACACCATATGACGGAAAACTACTATTTAGAACGTGTATTTGTGGTTACGTGATACACGTATCCTTAACTGTTGTGGACACAGTTTGTTGTGCCCGAAGCGCAGGGTTTGCAGTATGCAGTAAGTTTTCCATCGGCTGAGGTCCAAGGTATCCATCCGCATAGCCTTGGATATAAATTGCTTATTATCTTGCGACCATGGTGCCAATACTTCGGTTGATATACGAAGGCTGATATGTACTACTTGCACTATATATTTTCACTGGGTACATGAACGCAATTTTTTAGTATAGTTACCACTGGAAGAGATCCATTTTTTAGTATTATTACTAATAGAAAGTTTTCACATATATAAGAGATGGACTGTTTGATATGACGCACAAACAAACAAACGACTAGAGGAACTACATGACAAACAATTAACTTTTGAAAGAAGAAATTCTATGAAATTTTGTTTTATCATGCATGCTTAAGAAGAGGTGTGACATGTCTTTTGGTTGCAGATTCATGTAATGACAACAGAATTTATTCAGTTGGGATGACACTTGCTCACCATCTTTCACTAAATCTAGTGAATAACCTCTTTGTGACGGCAGCGAATTTCATATTTGGAGACCTATCGAGGCATGGCATCACAAGGCCCAAAACCAAAAATGGATCACAATGACCATCAAGTTAGAAACCTACCGATCCATAGTGATTGATGTTGGGACTGTTGGATTAATAAAAAAATCATCAGCAGAGTATTTGGAATATTTGAAGGAATCTGCCTTATTAGTCATATTTTTTATAGTTGAAAA
Source organism: Aegilops speltoides (assembly GCA_021437245.1). Taxonomy (NCBI): domain Eukaryota; kingdom Viridiplantae; phylum Streptophyta; class Magnoliopsida; order Poales; family Poaceae; genus Aegilops; species Aegilops speltoides. Next base: position 8,276 of record JAHHZJ010001120.1, on the reverse strand, counting down.
TAATAAGTAGACCTTTTCTCTCATAATGTCGGTTTGTTTTCTAGTTGGCACTTCTAGAGAGATCCTAGTCATCTACCTAGATAATATAGATCTGAATCAAATGTGCAATTATATATTTCAAAAATAAGGCACTAACATGACGAAGAAGGCGGCTACTTGCATATATCTTGAATGTTCATTATATTTGAAGGCATAACAAGCAATCATTTGTTTTCTTTTTGGAGAAACACCGACATTGGATTTATAAAAGTGTCAATGGGATGTATAGAACATCATTTGAATCAAGACAATTATAAATCCTTTACCCTTTTTTACAATGTGAACTGACGGAATAAAGCATATATAGTGGATGAGCTTCTCCCCGTTTTGTCTATCACTTTTATCAACTGATGACTCATTGGAGTTTAGTGACTTCCAAGACAAAATATACTCGGATGGCAAAGATTGCTGATGCCAACCTTGAATTAGCTGAAAGCAAATATAACCAGTAACTGAAATATGATCTTAACACGCTCGTGGATTGGCGGACTGTACCTCTGTATTATGTTTTCCCTTTTCAAAATAGCACATTTAACTGATGCATTGTTCGAGCAATCTTCAAATCATTCAAAAACAATCTGAGGCATTGTTCGGCCAGCCTCCTGAGTATGACATGATAGGACGGCCCCTTAAGCAAGGAGAAGAAGCAAGCAGGCCCAGCAATGATGAGCGAGGCCTCCACAAGTCCAAAAGTCCACAGAAACAAAACCCGCCAATCCGCCATCCTCCTTCCTCCTCTAGGGTTTTACTACGCAGCGCCGCTATCTCCTCCCCACCTCCATCCCCCGCCGCCCCGCCTCCTACCCGGCAGACCACCACCGAGGCCCGAGCCAGCGGCCATGACCGGCAAGAAGCACAAGTAGTCCTCCAAGAAGCAGCCCCCAAGGGCAGCCGCTCGGCGCTGACGCGGTGGCCGACGCCGGGAAGCGCCGTCGATCCGGCGCCGCCAAGCGTCACCAGGCCGAGGAGAAGGAGTTCGTGCCCTCCTCCATCAGCGCCAAGATCCTCCGCAAGGCCCTGAAGCAGCAGCAGGTGGAGATCCTCCACGTACTATTCAGTCTTCGAATGGCACAAATTATCAACCTTTGCAACTACATGGGCTAGATGACGTACTAATAAATCATTAAAAATATCTGTGAACTGATTTAGAAACTTAAAACTAAAAGTTAGAGCACCATATGACGGAAAACTACTATTTAGAACGTGTATTTGTGGTTACGTGATACACGTATCCTTAACTGTTGTGGACACAGTTTGTTGTGCCCGAGGCGCCCAGGGTTTGCAGTATGCGGTAAGTTTTCCATCGGCTGAGATCCAAGGTATCCATCCGCATAGCCTTGGATATAAATTGCTTATTACCTTGCGACCATGGTGCCAATACTTCGATTGATATACGAAGGCTGATATGTACTACTTGCATTATATATATGTTCACTAGGTACATGAACGCAATTTTTTAGTATAGTTACCACTGGAAGAGATCCATTTTTTAGTATTATTATTAATAGAAAGTTTTCACATATATAAGAGATGGACTGTTTGATATGACGCACAAACAAACAAACGACTAGAGGAACTACATGACGAACAATTAACTTTTGAAAGAAGAAATTCTATGAAATTTTGTTTTATCATGCATGCTTAAGAAGAGGTGTGACATGTCTTTTGGTTGCAGATTCATGTAATGACAACAGAATTTATTCAGTTGAGATGACACTTGCTCACCATCTTTCACTAAATCTAGCGAATAACCTCTTTGGGACGGCAGCGAATTTCATATTTGGAGACCTATCGAGGCATGGCATCACAAGGCCCAAAACCAAAAATGGATCACAATGACCCTCAAGTTAGAAACCTACCGATCCATAGTGATTGATGTTGGGACTGTTGGATTAATAAAAAAATCATCAGCATAGTATTTGGAATATTTGAAGGAATCTGCCTTATTAGTCATATTTTTTATAGTTGAAAATAATAAGTAGACCTTTTCTCTCATAATGTCGGTTTGTTTTCTAGTTGGCACTTCTAGAGAGATCCTAGTCATCTACCTAGATAATATAGATCTGACTCAAATGCGCAATTATATATTTCAAAAATAAGGCACTTACATGACGAAGAAGGCGGCTACTTGCATATATACTGAATGTTCATTATATTTGAAGGCATAACAAGCAATCATTTGTTTTCTTTTTGGAGAAACACCGACATTGGATTTATAGAAGTGTCAATGGGATGTATAGAACATCATTTGAATCCAGACAATAAGAAATCCTTTACCCTTTTTTACAATGTGAACTGACGGAATAAAGCATATATAGTGGATGAGCTTCTCCCAGTTTTGTCGATCACTTTTATCAACTGATGACTCATTGGAATTTAGTGACTTCCAAGACAAAATATACTCGGATGGCACAGATTGCTGATGCCAAACTTGAATTAGCTAAAAGCAAATATAACCAGTAACTGAAATAATATCTTAACACGCTCGTGGATTGGCGGACTGTACCTCTGTATTTTGTTTTTCCTTTTCAAAAATAGCACATTTAACTGATGCATTGTTCGAGCAATCTTCAAATCATTCAAAAACAATCTGAGGCATTGTTCGGCCAGCCTCCTGAGTATGACATGGTAGGACGGCCACTTAAGCAAGGAGAAGAAGCAAGCAGGCCCAGCAATGACGAGCGAGGCCTCCACAAGTCGAAAAGTCCACAGAAACAAAACCCGCCAATCCGCCATCCTCCCTCCTCCTCTAGGGTTTTACTATGCAGCGCCGCCGTCTCCCTCCCCACCTCCGTCCCCCGCCGCCCCGCCTCCTACCTGGCAGACCACCACTGAGGCCCGAGCCAGCGCCATGACCGCAAGAAGCACAAGTCCTCCAAGAAGCAGCCCAAGGGCAGCCGCTCGGTGCCGACGCCGACGCTGTGGCTAACGCTGAAGCGCCGTCGCTCAGCGCCGCCAAGCGCCACCAGGCCGAGGAGAAGGAGTTCGTTCCTCCTCCATCAGCGCCAAGATCCTCCGCAAGGCCCTCAAGCAGCAGCAGGAGCAGCAGGAGGAGATCCTCCACGTACTATTCAGTCTTCGAATGGCACAAATTATCAATCTCTGCAACTACATGGGCTAGCTGACGTACTAATAAATCATTAAAAATATTTGTGAACTGATTTAGAAACTTAAAACTAAAAGTTAAAACACCATATGACGGAAAACTACTATTTAGAACGTGTATTTGTGGTTACA
>JAHHZJ010001120.1:0-2500 GCA_021437245.1 Aegilops speltoides | reverse complement strand
AGGAGAAGAAGAAGAATAAGAAGAGGAAGAGGAAAATAAATAGAAGAAGAAAATAAAGCAGAAAATAAATAACTATATAAAAAAATTACTCAAAAATAAATAGAAGAAAATAAATAATGCGGAAAAGAAAAAAACTAATATAAAGCAAAAATATTCACAAAGAAACTAAATACGCAAAAAACTACTCGAAATAAATAAAAGATAAAAATAAAGCAGAAAATAAATAACTATATAAAAAATTACTCAAAAATAAATAGAAGAAAATAAATAATGCGGAAAATAAAAAACTAATATAAAGCAAAAATATTCACAAAGAAACTAAATACGCAAAAAAACTACTCGTAAATAAATAGAAGAAAAAAAATAAAGCAGAAAATAAATAACTATATAAAAAATTACTCAAAAATAAATAGAAGAAAATAAATAATGCGGAAAAGAAAAAACTAATATAAAGCAAAAATATTCACAAAGAAACTAAATACGACAAAAAAACTACTCGAAAATAAATAGAAGAAAAAAATAAAGCAGAAAACTAAAAAAAAATGTTAGGCGCCGCCTGTGAACCTTGGGCGCCGCCTCGTGAGCCTACCAGTCCTAGGGTGTGCAAATGCAGGCCCGTAAGGGCCAAGAGGCTCACCGGCAGCGCATTTAGTTAGGCCCGTAAGCCGCTATTCAGAGAGAGTTTGAAAGGGCAGCATGGCTGGGTTTATAAACCAAAGCGGCTGCCCTTCGCTTCAGCGAGGTGGGACTAAACATAGCGCACCGCTGGTGGTAATAAGACGGCCTTTAGTACCGGTTTGAGCCACAAACCGGTATTAAAGTCCCTTTAGTACCGGTTGGTGCCACCAACCGTACTAAAGGGCCTCATTTCCGCCGCTTGGGCTGGTTAAAATTGGTTTTTAGTACCGGTTGGTGGCACCAACCTGTACTAAAAGGCTACCCTATATATACTACACTTACGAAAAACCGCTTATCGCCGCCACTTCGCTCCACGAATCGCGCGAGTCGATCTCCATGATCGCCCTCCCGCCCGCCGCCGTCGTCGCCGTCGCCGCCGCCGCCGCCGCGTCGCCGCCGCCCTTACCAGCGCGTCCGTCTCGATGGCCGCCGCCCGCCCACCCCCCCCTGTCCCCGTCGTCTGCCCGTCGCCCTGCCGCCGCCCGCCCATCGCCGGGTCCCGCCACCAGACGCCTACACACACACACACACACGCATCCACACATACACACACACGCACACACACTACAAACACCACACACACACACACATACACACAGACACACACACACACACACACACACTACACGTACACTACACATGTACGTACACACATATACAAACCCTACACACACATATATTTTTACTTATTTTCTGTTTTCTAATGTTTAGATTAATTAGAACTATATCTATAGTTAATTTATTTTTAGAATGTTAGAAATGTTATGTTAGATGAATTAGAAATATGTTAATGTTTATTTTAGTAAATGCTTAGTTGAACTAGTTGAATTAATATGTAGAACTAGTTTTTTAGTAAATGCTTAGTTGAACTACTATTTGAATTAATTAATATAATTACTAGTTTATTTTTAGTAAATGCTTAGTTGAACTAGTTGAATTAATAGATTTTTCTGTTAATAGATTTTTTTTTTCTGTTAATAGATTTTTTGGTGATATTATTATTGAATATGCATGTTTGGTGATACTATTGTTAATAGGTTTTTTGGGTGATATTTAGATTGTGTAATTAATTTTGTTCATAGAATTTTAATGATTTTTTGTTCATAGTATTTAGAAAAAGGAAAAAAGAAGAAGTAGTTTATTTATAGTTGAACTAGCTAGTTGATTTAATAAACTAATTTATTTTACTATATATAGAAGTAGTTTGTTTTTAGTAAGTACTACTTATTTATTTATAGTAAGTGCTTAGTAGTTGAACTAGATAGTTGAACTAGATAGTTGACTAATAAAACTAAATTATGAACGTAGGCCGGAAATGTCGTACTCATCGGACGACGATAACCGCCCGGGTATTGAAGACCATGAAAATTTTGAAACCAAAAAAATTATCCTAAGTACCGAACATGGCGTGGATTTTCAAGTAAAGCTGTACAATGCTCAGAGTGTAACCCATTTTGGTTGCAAAAATTGGGATGCATTTTGCAAGATGTATGGTCCTGATGAGGGTATGACTATCACCATGGATCTTGGTGATCCTACAATCGAGCAAGAGACACCTACGATTTGGGTCTTTGTGGATACACCTCCAGTTCTTCCCTCATGTGAGCTAAACATAGTTATTAAATAATTTATATTGTTTATTTCAAAATATATAGTTGAAAACTTATCTCCATTGACAGCTTATTTTAATTCTTCAAAGAATGTGCGGAAGATGGTAGACAGAATGTACTACACCGAAGGCTGCGAATTAACTTATCAGGAGAAACGACATCTGGTCTGATTTTGTACTGATCTTGAGAATTACAATATCTACAATCAAACT
>JAHHZJ010001119.1:0-32246 GCA_021437245.1 Aegilops speltoides | reverse complement strand
ACAATTCTAGAGTTTGGGCTATATCCGTAGGGCTGGTTCTGTGCATGTACAACCGGGTGCTATCTCCACCAAGAGGTAGCACTGCTTTATTTGAAGACCGTGTTTTTAGTCGCTAGATACCGCATCACCCACTCCAATTCAAATGGTCACAAACAGAAACATAGTTGAATGTATGTATTGTATATTGTGGAAAAAGAGGGCATGAAATAATTGACATGTATATTGTTTAACTAAAACGGATAGCATGACATAATTTCACATATATGATGTCTATCTAAACTAGATAACATAGCATAACATAATTCAAAGATATGATGAATAACTAAACAGATCGCATGACATAATTCACCTACATGTTATCTAAGTAATCGTGATCGCATCCTTTACTTCACATATGTGGTTTATAAGCTAAACAGAGGGCATTCTGATATGATGTCCTAACTAAGAACATGGTGTTGAATATTGTGTATATGATGTCTAAACTATGCAATGCAAGACACCGATGCATGATATGAGAGATAACGCATGCCAAGTTAGAGCATACACCTCTGGGGAATAGGACTGGTCATCTGCCTCTAAATCCATCTCCGAGGAGCTATCGACCCAACAAGAGATCTGCTCGACATGTGGCACCTGCTTGCTCAAGGCCTTGTTTTCACTCCAGATTTTTCCATCTCCCACCCAAATGGCTGATTCACAGAAGAGAAGTTTAATGTACAAACATTGTTTATAAATGGAAATGTAATGAAGAAAAGGATGCAAGATATCATTCAAATATATGATGCCTGTTAAACAGATGGCATTGCACATTTCACATATATTATGGCTGGCTAAAAGACATGAGACTGCATAATTCTATATATGATATAGAAACTAAACAGTGGCATTATAGAACATGTCTAAACCAAGCGATGACATATATGATGTCAAAAGTAGGCACTCAAGCAACATATGCATGATATGACTAACATCATCATGCCAAGGTAGAGCAAACACATTGGGGGTAAATAGGAGTGGTTACGCGGCCCTCAATCCTTCTGTAATAGATATCTTCCTCCGGATTACAACTGAGATGGGTGAGGGTTTGCCATTGAACCCACCATGGAGCGATGTTCCAGATGACATTGTATTGTCACAAAAACTCTTCTCTTTTCTCTACATGTCCAAGATGATGCGGTACAATATCCTATATGCATAATAAAAATATGGTGAGATTATGTAAGGAGAGCATGCGAAATTTAGAGTGATGGTAACAACCAAAGGATGGATCCAAAATAATGATAGCAGTGATGATTGCTTTAAATTAATAAAAAGACAGATGATGATTGCTTTACTATTTGTTTCCCACCCAAGATGACAACATAGGCATACCCTAGGTGAACCACATATTAGATGTATATACTATTCATTGCTGCCTCGATATGTGCCCCACAACTAATTTAGAACTCAAGTTTGAACATTAATTTGGACTCGATTGGGAGTCCAAGAGCTGAACAGATGATAAAGTAGCAGTAAGTTTAAGCAATGCATAACATAAGAAGAAACAAAAGTGTGCGACCTCTTTGTGGACCCGTACCTCGTGTTCATCTCGCTGAGTCGATGATGGCGATGCCAGTTGTGGGTGGTGCCACAGGTGGAAGGAGATCTCGAGGCGGAAGATGGTCAGAGTCGGATGTCTGGTTTGGTGGATGCTTCTCGATGGAGCAACTCATGTGAGGTGGACGACGCCCTCGCAGGAGCAGGACAAACCACACAAAGTTCCCTTTGATACGCATCAGAATCAATTAATTTCGTAAGGGCTCATTTGGCTTGCATGATTCATAAAACGCAGGATAGGAAAAACACCGAATAGGATAGAAAATGCACATGGTAAAAAGAGCATTTGTAAACACAGGATTTCTCACAACTTGGGTGTTTTGTTTATGTGAATTGGAAGAGCAGAGGAATGCAAAGAAACATGGCCAAAATAAATTGAAACCATATGAAAGCATGTACGCTTAGAATGTTATTTTGGCACTAATGCACTTGGTCTTGTTTTCATGCATAGGATTTTGAAAAGTGTGTCCAGTGGATGTTTTGCTTCATTCCTATCAACAAAATGCATGAATAATTGAATAGTAGAGTGCCATTGAAAATTCCCAATTGCTATGTTTTTCGCGTGAACCAAAATAGCCCTAATGGATCGACGGAATGTATAGTAATAAGTGATGCAACAAGTGTACAAACTTTGTCGTAGTCGTGTCGCCCTCAAAGATCATTGGGTTGGTCACCAAGCGCTTGAGGCAGAGGTGGATGTTGGAGGTGTGGAGGAAGATTTGAGGAATCAGAGACGCGCCTGTGGCAATCGCTTGTTGTGATGGATCGCTCGTCGCTGGAGCAGCTCCGTGAGTCAGAAGACGCCAAGGTCAAGCAAAGACAAGATGTACATCGTTAATCTCAAGTGATTCTAATAGCATCGCCAATAGATGATGTAAAATGGATGTAAAATTAACATCACCAAAACCACCGACTAAAACAGATGAGGTAAAAACTGTGACTCGAACTTAATCGTCAAACTGAAATGTACTGTGGAATCAATGCAACCGTCAAACTCAATGCAATGGTAGCAGAGAGGCACTTGACATGTAGTTCAAGGAGGGCATGCGCTCATTCACCTCGACTCACTGGCGCTACCACCACCGCCGAATCGCTGCCTCAAGGCTGCCTCGCCGCCAAACAACTCGCCACCGCCGCCTGCCAGCCTCTAGCCCCCGCCCCCCACCTCAACGCTAAGATAGATAGCGGGTACCTTCCGGCGAGCCCTCGCCCCGCACATGGTGGTTCTTCCTTAACTCCGCAAGCCCCCAACCCCCAAAATCGATCGACCCAAAAGTCGATTCACGATCAAGTGTGGCTTAATCGGAGTAGAGCAAGCAGCACGAAAGCGAGGGGGAGATCAAGAATAATGGGCGAAGCGAGGATCGAGCGAGAGCCGAGTGCCAGCAGAGTGCAAGCGAGCGAGAGCCAGAGCCGGAGCAGCAGCAGCATATCCGCTGGCGGGATGGATGCCGCCAAGGGGCCTCAGTGACCGGGAGAGCCGAGGAGATGTCGCCCGGGCGCCTGCAAGGTAGCCGCCTCCATGGTGTGATGGAGCACCGCTACGCCGGAGGTCGAAAGTTAAGGAGAAGGTGCGATGACGATGAGTGTACAACCTCTTTGGTGGCGCCAAGAAGGCCTCGCCGTCTCGAGGAGTCGGTGAGGATGTCGCAGTTCCGGTGGAGCAGGTTAAGGCGGCTCTGGGATGGAGTAGCCGTGATAGACGAGGCATCGTTGAGCAGCTCCTTGAGGTGGAGGACGGGTGGCTGAACCCAGCGGATGGCGAGATGGACGACGGATCCTCATCCGGGAGGTGGACAAGGGACGCCGAGTTGTTGTGTGGGATTACATCGTTTGGGGAAGAGGCTCTTACGGGCAGCCGTGATGGGGACGGAGGAGGGTGGGGTTTCACGGCCAGAGCTGAGAGGTTATGGCGGCTCAGGATTTCGAATGGCGCAAAAGGGGTGAAGCATGACATAGGCATGCCGCTTGTCCAAAATGTGGTGTGTGTTTCAAAAGCACCCCATCGATTTGAACTAGTGGCCCTTTCGCTCTGTGGTTAGAAGGGGATTTCATGTATCGATTTGGCAGCTGGAGGGAGTTTTCGCCGTTGTAATTTCTGGATAGCAAGGCGCAAGTTGTGAAGGCGCCAGTTTTGGGGAGCACGATATCTAAATTTTGGATATAACAAGACGCTGATTGAATTTTGGGGACAATCCTAATGTGTAGTAATATTGTACTTGTAATGCACCAAATCAATTCGCACTTCCCTCAACCAAAAAGAAAACAAAAAATAAAACTATTCACACCACACAAAGAGAGAGTCTTCCCTGCTTTACTATACAAATGCTATTGAAAGCTATTCCTCCTTCCATCTATATAGGGCCTAATGCTTTTTCGATAACTTTGACCAAATATTAGAGCAATGATATATGACATGCAACTTACACAAAACACACCACTAAATTCGTCTGTGAAAGGTTCTTTCTATGATATAATTTTCACATTGTGCATGTCATGTACAATGTGAAAATTATATCTTGTCAATAGTCAAAGATGGTCTTAAAAATCTCATTACACTCCTATATAGATTGAAGGAGGGAGTATGAATCCATGTTATGTCCGATTAAATTTTTTTCGCTTGCTGTATAATGCATGTAACCTACTCATACCAATATTTTAGTGCATTCCAAATGTCTATACTACCGCTGCAATTCAAACTAAATTTGAATTCGCTTTCTATTTCAATAAGAATCTACAATCATGATTGTTGCTAACTTCAACCATCATTCGTGGTATTACCTTAATAACACAATATGATTACTATAGAGATAGATATGAACTATGTGCACTACATGAACTCTAATTCTATTTTTTGAATACACTTGATGTTGATTCCAAATAATAGTACATTTGATGTACTAAATATATATTCATAATCTAAACCATGTTCCATCACACAAAGTATATTGCCCTACTTCTACATTATGACAAGTATATAGACCTGAGGTGCAAAAGCCACACATTAGCCCAAATTATAATCAATGTTCTACATTATGATATCTTCTTCAAGTATCCGTATCCACTTTTTTATAATGAATTATGATCTTTGTTCGCACACCTTCACGATCCTCTTCTATTTGTAGCTAGCTAGCGCTTAACTTTCTATCGCATGCACATGCCCGCCCCTCACACACCCTTAGCGCCCCTCCATCGCAGCACGCTCATTATTTCTCTTTAGGTCGCCCACCAAATGTGTGTAGGCCCCCGACTCTTTCTTTCTGCACACACCACCAATATACTTCTAGCCAAGTGTGCCTACAACAAACACATATATACTTCCCCTCTCTTCTCACCGCCCATGCCCCCATATGTCCAATACGATTCCACGCAGTAACACCCCGCCTACTATTTTCATTAATCACATGCTCGCACACTCTTCCCCGACATGGTAGGCCTCGCACCACCTCCTAGCCACACCCTCCCCCGCCTCCTCCCGACCTTATTTGTTTCTAACACATGCAGCATGTATATGAACCGATCTCCCTACATATAGCCGTGTCAACTATAATTGCTTTCACCAAGCACCATACACTTACCTCGCTAGTTATGTCTCTCCTTTCTGGACACATGACGGCTTGATCTTCCTATGTAGTTATGCATGCTTACCACAACCATATCTTCTCCCTCATCATCCTTGAATACCTCCCAACCTGCCTCTCACACGCACGCATAGACACACGCACATCCCCACCTCTCTTATTGATATTGCACTGCATCTCCATTTGTCTAGCAGGCCTCTCCCAACATTTGTGAGACGCCACTCCACCACCAACCTCCGACGCCTACCTTGTCTTTTCCCAACCTTATTCCTCTACTACACATATCCATGGATGTCGATCGATCTCCCTCAATACATAGCTAGGTGTCTCTCCTTCCCCACACATATACTAGTCAAACTGGTCTCTACCCCCCCCACACACACACACCGATAGTCGAACGTTGTAGGTAGGTATCCATGCCACGGAGAAGAATCTGACTCTCTGCCTCTCAAATTCCAGAGGCCACCCACCGTAGAGTATTTGATGTGGGCGAACACAAATTCAATGGCACTTTTATCGATCGTGCAGCCACACACTTCATCCCTGCTTTCAATTCTATCGATATCTCACGCCCATGACTCCATTTCACACACCTCTGCTTTCACACAAACCATCTCTCTCACACCCACCCACATACGCACTCACCGCACCTAAAGAAGAAGTGCACGCAGACGCACGCATTCACGCCTCGCTCGTCGGGCCACACCCGCATCGTATATGGTGGAGTTCGTCCAGACGAAAAGGCAGCCCGCAAGATAATTTGACGCTGTAGAAGCGTTGTTTACTCAAGGAGGGTCGGTACCACACCTAGAATATAAAACGACATCGTGGGGAAATGGAAAATGGGTTTGCCTCTCGTCACACCATCTCACACAAGGCCGCTGCGGCTCTCTCTCTCAAGATTGGTCGCTGATCCGGCAGCATCCCGCCCGCCGGCGGAAAGGGAGGATGTACATCGCCTCCGTCAACGGCGTTGAGGCAGTTTGTCCCGATCTGGTGGTACCCGCCATTCTCCCACTAAGTTCTCGCATGGTAGGCCTTTGCCACTTGCTCGCCATCAGAAGATGGGTAAATTCGCCGCGGGCCTCCTCCTAGTAACATCCCGACGACCCTGTGTACAACTTCTCCGCCTTGCTCCACCGCCCATCTTCCCACGTGCTATCGCATGTGGATCTTCTTTAGTTGTTTTCTTAAATCGTATCTCGCCGATGCATTTTCCATCTTGCAATCTGCCTCAAACCATGTTTGATAAACCACCATGTGCTATATTTCCTTTTACATGGAACATGCTTCTTTTTTGTCGGCCAGATGTGTCTTCAACTCGTGTTATTGGGTAGTAATTGTTTTCGACATCCTTTTGCAAATAGGGCTATCCATTACCTTGTTATTATGATTTTTGGTGAGCTGCACAAATCACTTTTCTCAAGAGTGTTTTGTGCAGTTCTGCCAAAATGTCACACGGGCAACGCTTTTACATTTCGTGGACCGCGGAAAGGAGATTGGTTTTTCTATCCTCCTCATCCAACTCCGCGCCTAATCTTCTCCAACAAGAAGTTAGTCCTAAAGTGAGATCGAGAGGTGATCGGCTTCTATTTATGTGTGTTATGTTTCATCATCTAGTTCCACTATTATTGTAATCACACCGATCGGATATCTTTGCAAACAGGGATGGTCCGCCGATTTTAGTGGAGCTGAACAAAATGATCGGATTGTGGTGTCCTTCATACACCCTTTTTGGCTACCAAGAGCTGGGTGAAACTAGCTGCCAAGCAATGAACACCGTGTCAAGGAAATGGAGCCATGCCTACGAACAACATCGATCAATTATATATTTTTTCTTTATTTGTACACCTTATCACAACTTTGTCTTCAGCCAGATGTGAATATTGACGCTGATCCATAACCATTGAGATGCATTAGCCATGGTAGTTTCATTTGTATTTGATGGAATGTTGTAACGAGATAATCTCGAGGCAAGACACATGAGTCCTAAGTTGAAACCTTTTTTCCCAGGGAACCAAAGTTGAAACCTTCATAGCATCACACTACAATTTCATCAAAATTATGTGACATATAAACAAATCCTCAAGGATTGATAGCAATGCCGTAAACAATTCAACTTCGCTTTCACCGACATGTTGACATCCTTCATCCGCTCCACCTACCATGCAGCAATATTGAGTGCACAACACAACTTCAGTGGAAAGATTCACCCCGGTCGCAGGACCGCAAAGAGTAATGACTAGTGAGCAACAAATCACAGAGCCCCACCTTCGCCACAAGAAGTTGCTCTGACGAAGCAACCATCATTTCTCTGCTCTTGAACTCCACGGTACCCCATATTCCCAAGTAATAAGTTGCTCGGCAAATCAACCATCACTATATCCGCCACGTGATGACAACAGAGCTATCCATTCAGATTGCATGTTAAAAAATAAAGGTCGCATAACTAATGCGCAAACTTTCAAAAAACTAATGCGCACCTGGCTAACGCGCCAGATCGCATTTTGCACGAGAAATTACACACCATGTTTCGCTGACATGTGGTCCCGCTCCAACATATCGCTGAGACGACGGTGAGTAGTAGGGTATTTCCAACCGACATGTAGGCCAGCGCCTTCGTGAACTGTGGCAAACCGCAACCGCCCACCGACTCTTCGCCTTTCCCGCCGATTTGGAACTATCTGTCGACGCCTCCTCTCCCTCCTCCATTTTCCTTAGCCCTTCACCTTTCTTCTCGCCATTGTTCGATCGTTTTCCATGGAGGGAACAGGCTAGAAACGACCTCGCTATTCTTGCCCCGATCCGAAAGATGACGGGTGGAGGAACTCATTGATCGGTGCGACGCCATCACCTCGCTAGCATGGCAGGTTCGCTCGCCCATTCTCGACTCAACTAATAACATCATTACAAGGAACCCAAGAGTCAATGGGCGTTTGATCTCCTATCTTCTTCGCCATGACTCGATGATCGGGCGCCGTATGACGACGGAGGCCTCGCCAGCAAGTTGATGCCGCTTGATAATGATACATATGATGTTAAGATGCCATCGCTGAGGTCAAGGCTTGGGCAGATGCAAATGGAGATTGGGTTGTTTACATTGGGTCCAATCATGAGTGGGAACTTGTGAATGTGTACACTCGTGACCGGATTCCACTTCCAAAATCTCAGCAGATCGCCTGCAGGTTGAGCACACCGGTATTGTACGCACGCTCAAATACAATCATGGTGACCGCCTTCACGGAAGATAGAAATTTGTCGAGTTCCCAACCGCTTGGAATTACAACAACTATGAAGTTGTTGCTATCGCTTCGACAAGCTTGTTGCCGCCTTGGTGTTTTGACTCGATGGATATTGCTCAAAATTAGTTTTGTACACGGATGTGTACCGTGATGCAATTCAATATGAGGGACTTGTGTTTGCCGCCACCACTGTGGCAATCGTTTTTGCATGGAATCGCTGTGATTTTGTGCACGCTTTTCTTCCACTATAATTATAATTGTTTCATCCACATGCATGCGGTTAGCAAGTTTCCTTTACTAATTAACCTTCTTCTTGTGTTTCCAAGGTCCCGTGGAACATTCCACCACCTATACTTGAAAAATTTTATAACCAAGGGGAGATGACGATGGTGATGATCACGAGCATGAGGACGGTAGCAGCCGCCTATATACTTCTTTTGGCACCTAGCAACTAATTCTGATGGATCACTTCTTCGTGTGTATACAGCCCAACGATGATGTTATCGCCAGGAAGCACGTGTTGCCTCCCCTGTGGTCGCATTCTCCTGACCTATTCCAACAGCCGTCTGTATGGTATTCGGATGGATACTAGTGTGCTAGCGCCAACACCTTCTCCCGGCATGTAATTGATAGTCTTGAGAAAACTCGCCTTCCTTGGACAAAACTATCCGATGGTGGTGAAAGGCGATCCAATCGCTGTCGACACAACGTTATTAGCACCATTTATGAGAAGCAATCGTGTCTATACCTCTGACACTAGGGTGGTTCCCTCACCCCTGCATCGAGATAGTAGGCCGCTTCAGCCGGGATGATCAGTCCTCTACTGGTATGAGATCGATAACAGATGGCCCGTCCCCAGAGTCACTTGTGGTTCAAAGCAAGCATTTCCAACACCGAGAATGGTTGAGTTGAAGTTCATTTCATTGCTTGTTATTTGTTGTGTGGTGAAAACTTAGTATTTATAATGTATCCTTGTTGTCGATGTGGGTTGATGACCTGTATATGTAATAAAATGATATGCCTCGTGATAAACTTACTAAATTTATGAATGGCTTTAGAGTTGCTTCTGTGGAGTGAGTGGTGCGATGAGGCAAAAAATATTTTCCTAATACATAATTGTATCGCATTGCAACAAAGTTATCGGATGAGGCCAATCAACAATAGTAGTACACTATTTGTACTAGCTTCACATGCTTCAAGGCCGTGGCGTGGTGTTCTCATCAGAGCCATATTGTACGTAATCAACACCGAATCCTCGATACTAGTACTATATAGTAAGTAGTAGGAGTAGTCGGGTGGCATGGGCCGTAACAAGCATTCACGCCTAGGAGTACGGCACACGCCACCAGCATGACTTCCATCCTGACACCATATTTCTTGGAGTCCGTATAGAGCAATCTCTTCAACCTCATCGCTTTCTAACTCAGCTATCGTGGCGAAGCGAGGTGGGGTTTGCCGATAGTAGGTTTCTCAACCGCGGTTCCACTTGTAAGGCCAACTCCAACACTCTATCAATATATGGATGTACTCTTCTTCCCAATACAAAAACTTGCATCCATTCTACTCCCTCCGCTGCACAATACATGCCTTCTATTTGTTAAAATATATATGTATCTAGACATGTTTTAGTATATAGGTACATCCATTTTGGATAAATGGAAGTCAAGTATTTTGGAACGGAGGAGTACACAATAAATTTTTAAGTTAGCACAACTAGTCTAATCCGAGAGCACAACCAAGATTTGGTCGGTTCTTCCTCCTTTTTCCGACACGGGACATCCAAAGATCCAAGTCATGTCATGAAAGAAAATAGAGTGGTAGAAGAAGCCACAAGATGTGCATCTTGGCTTAAACTCAGAATAGAATCTTACTACTCTTGAGTAACTCCAAAAGCGCCACCAAGATCTTTATTGAAATGTTTTTCATCACCAAAGACGCCGAGGTGAAAGATGTGCATTGTCTGGTGTCAAACCGGGCGGATCTCGGTAGGGGGTCCCAACCATGCTCTAGGCGGATGGTAACAGGAGACGAGGGACAATGTTTTTACCTGTGTTCGGCCCCTCTCGATGGAGGTAAAACCCCACGCCCCGCTTGATTAATATTGATGATATGGGTAGTACAAGAGTAGATCTACCACGAGATCAAGGAGGCTAAACCCTAGAAGCTAGCCTATGGTATGATTGTTGAGATGTATGTTGTCCCATTTGACTAAAGCCTCCGGTTTATATAGTCACCGGAGAGGGCTAGGGTTACATGAGTCTGTTACAAATTGTAGTAGATCTACATATCCATATTGCCAAGCTTG
Source organism: Aegilops speltoides (assembly GCA_021437245.1). Taxonomy (NCBI): domain Eukaryota; kingdom Viridiplantae; phylum Streptophyta; class Magnoliopsida; order Poales; family Poaceae; genus Aegilops; species Aegilops speltoides. The sequence goes on along the minus strand of JAHHZJ010001119.1, from coordinate 21,522 downwards.
CCTTCCACGCCAAGGAATAGTACCATCCCACACCGAGCCGAGTCTTAAATCTTGTATCTTCGTAGTCTTGGAGTCCGCGGATATTGATAGTCCGCTATCCTGACACCCCCTAGTACAGACTCCTCAAGAGTCAACGAACCAGTTTTCAATGACGATAAGTCCGCATGCATAATGTTCGGCATTGCAAGGCGGGTTCTTCCCTTGAATAATCCAGAGAAGATCATGAACACCTGATAGTGTCCGCTCGCAAAATAAATTCCACATTCCACCATAGAGAGAATAAAATATACACTTAGCTCAATCATTGATGATATTATGCGGCGGTCATCACACCGCAACCAAGCCTTTGTTTGAATTACTATACCACCTCAAAGACGCTTAGCTTAAGCGTTTCTTGGAACGTCTCTTGCCGAGCAGTAGATCGTTCCCTTATTCCGGATTCTCATCAATACGTGTTTGGTAACCCAACCGCGCTTATTGATGGTGGCGCTTTGGGAGATAAGCGAAGTTTACCAGCCGGGGGGACGATAGTTTTGTCCCTATATATAAGGGATAAGGATTCACCTTCACCTATGCCTTCTTCCTCCTTTGCTTATCCATCCTCAACTAACTCAAGCTCCAACGCCTAAGCTCACAAGATTCGCCGAACCTCTCCCGAATATGTCCGAGCAGGAGGTAAATGGTTAGCCTCAACCGCCAAGGAGGAGGACATCACCAAGCGCGCGACGCCGATATCTTTACAAATGATATTATGATTGACACGCCCGACAAGGGGCAGCTCATCCCTTACCCTGTGGCCTCATGAGAGGGTCGCCTTCCTCCCCACTTCCTCCGCTGGACTGGGCTTTGCGCCCATCCATTTGTCCGGGGCTCATGTTTTACTACGGCCCGATTTCCACGATCCGCGCCAACTTCGCCCTCAACATCTCGGCGCTTATCGCCGCAGGCGAGGCCTTCCTTCCGTGATCCAGCCCCACTTCAAGCTTAGGCTCAAGACCTTCAACGCTGTCAAGGTTGTGAAGGGCACGCAAGCGGAGTGCGGAGGCGCCCATGTTGGGCAATTGCCCAACGCCCCTTGGCTAGAAGGGACCTTCGTGATTCCACAAAGGTGGCACCGGGTGGTTCTACATCACCGAGTCAGCAAGAAACCCACATGGGCGGTGGCCCCGAAGTTTAGATCTCGAATCCCCACGCAGCTCACCTCCGGAAAGAGAAGGGCTTGCAAGGGGCAGTCCGGTGGAGGTGACGGGACTCCGAGCCTGCATAAAGAAGATGGTGAGCAATAGGCTCCCGCCGCCGACGTGGTCCAAGTCATGCTCCTCCTGCGGATTCTCCCATGCCAGAATGGGCATTCAATTTGTGGGAGTTCAATCCGCACAGCACCAGACGTTATGGCTCTCTAAGATACAACACACCTAAGGTGCCCTCGAGGGTGCTGCTCAAGGGCGCTGGTTTCACATCCGCGATCAAGACCGCTGATTCAGCCTGCAGCCTCCGAATCGACGAGGTAAGTGATTCAACCCCATTACGGACACTTGTGGTAATTAGACCTGACTCTAGTGAGGTTTTAATCTGCCTCTTCCTTTGACAGAATGGATGGAGAAGGCTGCTCGCTCATCAGCCCTGCCCCATGCCGAAGAACTATTGACGCCCGCTAATCTGGGTTATCTGTTCCGCACCGACGTGGTGCCGGGAGAAGAAGGCCAAGAAGGTGGCCACGGGACTCCAAAGAGTTCTCAGAATCAAAGCGCTCGACGACGACGAGGACTCTCCCTCAAGACGAGGAGGAGGAGTACTTCCTCCCTGCAGGAGGGAGAGAAGAGGAAGGCCTCCCCAATCGGGCGGCCGAAAGGGTCCAAGAGGGGAGAACTATCCTCGAACAGTTTCACCAACATCGCTATGAGGATGAGGGCCTCCAAAGGCCAGTGTTATATGCCGCATCTTTCATGTCACGTAGTATCCTTATAACGCCGCATTATGTCCGTAGTCCGCCAAGGATGATCTTCCCGACTCGATGAGCGGGTCGCCGCCTCGCCGGAAGTAAATTCCGCCCCGACCGCTTTCACCCCACGCTGGCCGACGAGGACGCCGAGGTGGGATCCCAAGAGGGGACCCATCAGAGGAGGTTCCAGAGGCGCCTGCCGCAACCTCCTCGACTTTGTGCCGGACTCTCACATCGGAACCCGCAAGCGGTTCCAGAGTCCCGCAAGCGCCCTTCAAAGAAGGGCAGATCGAGACGCCGTGGCCTCCGCCCAACCGTAGGCGCCGGATAACTGTTGGAGGCGCTTAAAGGCACTTCCATCAGGAAGAACACCGCACCATCATGGGTGCGGTGATTGAGAAGGTTCAGCTCGCCAAGAGCGGGCTGACCAAAGCGCGCAGCAGCTTTCTAACAGCTTTGAGGTAAGAAGTTAATATTATGTAATACCAAGATAGACAAGAGTTCTCGATGCTTAGTTCGTGTTCGGAAAGAAAAGCCGACTAAGGATCTAACAAGATATATGCAGGTTTGCTAAAAATATGTCAATATGGGTTTGCAGTGTTGCGCTGTCGACCTCGGCCGCATTAACGGCGGAGGTCGAGGTGTTCAAGAAGAACTCGAGCGGTCCGAGCAAGAGCTCGGCCATGCGAGGAACCAGCTCGAGGAAAAAGAAGGTGAGTAACACCTATTTGAATAAGTACCTTACAGAAAAGGATTTTGGTTGCAAATAAAATTAACAAGGATAATATGTGTATTGCAGGGGCCACTAATGAGGTGGCAGCCCTGAAGGATGTCGTGTCCACGGCCGAACGCAATGCGGCCACGGAACGGGCTGAGCGAGAAAAGTAAGAGGCCCAGGTGGCGGAAGTTAGGCAAGAGCTCCAGGCTCTCATGGAAAAGCATGAGAGTTCGGAGCGTGACTCCAATACTCGAGAGTCCGAGCTTGCCTCGGCTCTCGAAAGTGCCAAGTCCGCCAAGGCCGAGGCCCGTAAGGCCCTTCCGGAGGTTGAGGACATGAAGAAGATAGCGGCGGGTAAGGCATTTTTCATGCAAAGCAGGCATGTTAATGTGAATTACCCGACACTTACCCGCATTCGAGCTCTCCAGTATGCTGCAGATCCGGGCCACAGAGGCGTTCGATGCCGCCAGATTCTATCGCGGGCGCAGGAGGAGCTCGACGAGAAGGTCTTCTGTCTCACACGCTAAGGTCGGGCTGCTCATGCTGCCACCACCAAGCAGCTGGTCGAACTCACAGGTAGCCGAGGAGGCCATGAAGGGCCTTATAGTCCGCTATGGCTCGATAAAGCCATGCCCGAAGCTACTTTGGCCTCGTGGCGGCAGGTGGATGCATGCCCAAGGCTGATGTAGTCAAGCGCCTCACCAGATTGAAGGCGCTGTCGGGCCCTTGCCCGCATAAAGGTGCAATGGGGCAACCGATGCGAGAAGCTTCACGGACCCACCGCCACGGCAAGGAGCATCGCACGGAGCGATATTATAAAGTTGTCCTCCGGGGAGCTCGCGATATTGTGTATGAGTGCTCCCTTAATGTAATTTTTGAGTGAACTCATTGCAGTTTATCCTGCGCTTAAAAACTTCATTTATATGCACCATGAGCAACGCTTGTTTAATTTAAAATATTACCTTCAGGCGCCGCTTTGTGAAATCGAGAGATGGCAAGTCGTTATTTTCAAACCCCAAGCCACTAGTGCCGGGTGTTCGTGATAAACATGAGCTTGTTCCCATTTTTGGGTCCATCTAGGAGGCGCCAACACGATTTAACAAGGCAACCGGACTTATAATGCTTGAACACTCTCACTTAGCCATAGAATTCTATAATTTTAAATTTCGCCAAGCCCCGGTATTTGGAAGATCAATCCGGGCGCTATCCACGCCTTCGCTTCTGGACATCATCCGAACTTCGCCAAGCTGCATGAGTCTTTAATGACCCGAAGAACCTCTCAATAGCTAACTAGTCTCTCGCCTTATCATGCCGCCAGTTTTAGCTTTCCATCGAGGCGTTAACCCTGCTCAACCGGGCGCAATCGCAGTGGTTCACATACCTTAGCCGACGGAATGGGAACGTAAGGCACTAAAACATGGGAGCCGGGCAAACCCAACTATTGACCCAAGACATGATTCGAGCCGATTCATATAATGCTATAAGTTCGGGTGCCGACTTGAAAGTGTTCGACTTAATCACACCATAATGGGGAATGTAGCTCGCGATTCGCCATACCAAAATATACGGGTGCAAGATGTCATATAATGAACATATATATAAAAGATAATGCATTTGCAAAAAAGAGGTGCTGCATTATTTATGAAAGAAGCTCGATAGTAGAGCCGGATCTGATACAAATAGTGCGGTAAGCAAGGGATTTGGACTAAATAAACATGTCCCTCCAGGATGAGCTGCGACTTGGTGTATATAATTGAATGTAATGCTCAGAATTGAGACCACTGGTGTTCGCCAAGGCTTCTTTAGTCCCCGATCGTTGTATCATGAGTTCGAAAGTTCGCCATCTGGACAGGCTTCCGTTAACAGAGTCCTGTGTACATAAAAGAAGAAAATATAAAATAAAAGAAGGGGGCACTGTGGTGAGCCCCCGTGTGGTCGAGCCGCACTCTAGGTCCATTGTGATCATGCCCTTTCCTCGCGCCTATGGTATCTCCAAAGCGTAATGATGTACGCGAGTGTTATTCTTTGCGATCATGCACGAAGCGAGGGCTGGGGCCGCGATTGCTGGCGCGTGTCTGGCGGCGCCAGTGGTCTTGGTTGGCATTGTTCGCGCGCTTTTGCTGTATCCGCTTTTAAGTGTCGGACTTGAGAATTGCCCGAGAAGGCTGCTCAGACTTTTGCCGAGAGTCATTGTATGTTCCTCCATACGGAGGGAGCGCCCAGATTTCCATTGACCGTGATGATTCCACGAGGGCCCGCATCTTGAGCTTTAGGTATGATAATGCGGCACCGCTGCTGAATTTTGCAACGCGTTCGTCTCGAAAGGTAGCATGATAGCCGCCACGGAACGGGACTATATCAAGATTAACTCTCGCTCGAAATTATCCGGATCCAAGACCACTTCCAGCAGGACCGAGCCTGCAGCGTACTGCCTCCACTCTGAATGACACCTTTAAAGGTTGTCTTTGTAGGTTTAATCCTTGATGGGTCTATGCCCATTTTGCGACCTGTATCCTCGATAAAGCAGTGTTCAGCTGCTACCGTCGCCCATCGTGACTCTTGTGAGGTGAACCATCGACGATTGGGTCTAAAACCAATGCGCGAATCCGCCATGGTGTATGCTGGTCGGATGGTCTCTTCGATCGAAAGTGATCGGACAGAGGACCATGGATTGAACTTTGGGGCGATCGCTCCATCGCATAGACGCCCAGGAGGCTTCGCTCTTCCTCTCTTGGGTATATGGGCTTGTGATTCCGTCCTCTATTGTTCGGGCGGCCGGTCTTCCTCATCATCGCTATTTAGCCCTTGTCATTGTTTTCGCAATTAACTTGCCAGCCGCTTGAACACCCAACAATCTCTATTGGTGTGATTAGCTGGCTTTTCTGGAGGTGCCATGTATCCGCATAAGCGGTCGAGTATTCGGTCCAAATTGGACGGACCCGAGTGGTTCTTTAAATGGCTTCTTCCATCGACCGGTTTGAGCTCGAATCTGCATTGACCGCCAGATCCTCCTTATCGCCACGCACGCGCGCTTTGTTTTTGATTCGCGCGACTGCCGTTGTTGTCCTTAGTATCCGGACCGCTGAATTTTACTTGAGATTGTTGTCGCGAGCTAGCCACCTGTCCTCTCCCCGCACAAAAGTGGGTCATTAACGGCGTGAGGGCTGCCATGGATTTCGGCTTTTCCGCCCCTGTGGCGGGCTAGCCATTCGTCTCCGAATGTTATGTTTGAAGGCTGCGAGGGCCTCTCGATCCGGACAATCGACGATTTGGTTTTTCTTCACAAGAACCGTGGTCTAGAATTGTCCGCCGATTCGTATGGCTGCAGATAATGTGGCTTAGGTCATCGGCGTTCGTGGTCGCAGACGTGATGTGCCTTGAAGTTATCAAGGAACGCGCCTCCAGTGTCTTCCTAACACCCAATCGACTTCAAGGGCAAGCTGTTAAGCCAATGCCGAGCTGGTCCTTTGCTTGAGTGGTAGGTACTTGATGGCGTGAGATCATCGCCGCGGGCCATATCGATGTGGAGAAGGTAGTCTTCGATCCACACCGCTGGGTCCGTTGTGCCATCGTGAAGATTCGTTGTTTACGGGTTAAAACCCTTCGGGATCCGATGATCCATTTCGCCGCTGAAGCATAACGGTGTGCGGGCGCCTCAGATTGAGCGATATCGCGACGCAGCTCGAGGGAGCGCTTGTCTCGCTGTGTTCGCCCGCCAGTGGTTATTGTATCCGCACGACGGTATTCGGCCAGGGTCATGGGCGCCCACGGATCCATAGATGGATCTGATTGCCTTGCTTTTGTCCTCCAATATGTCTCGCAAGTCCGGCTGTTCCTCTGGCTTCGCATTTTGGAGCGATGCCGGGCACGGTCTTGGCCGGGGCCTCGATGCCTTCCACGACCACGGGTGGTCGGTCAGCCATATCGTGCGCGGTGATGGAGGTATGTGCTTCCTCCTCTAATCGGGGAGCAGCTTGCGCCTTGGGTAACTTTTGAGGGACGCTTGAGTTTATACTTTACCGCGAGGACTCGGTCCATCGATCGCCAAGAGGGTCCCGATCAGCTTGAAGTCTTGTTTTTCTTTAGGCTGTTTGTCAGGCGATAAGCCCGCGCTTGAAGCGCTTGTTCGACGGGATCCTCGTGTACGACGACCGGCTATCGCGAGGCTTGCTTTGCCTTCGGAGGGAGGCGATAGTTATCATCCTCAACCCTTCGGCCGCCGCCTCTCGGGGGCTTGCTTCGTGATCCTCCTGCGCCGAGTCTTGGTGGAGGGATTGTCTTCGCGCCCTCGAGTGTTATTGTCTCTCCGCCGAATCTCCATTCTTGCCGTGGCGGATTTAGAGTGGCGCCACTGATGCCGGGCGCTTGGGATGCTTTTTAGGAGTCCGCCCCGCCGCTTCTTCGCCATCCCTTTTTGGGGTATCCACTATGTATACGCTATATGACGAGGTGGCCTTCCAATGCCCTGTAGGCGCTGGTTCGTTTCGCCTCCGCATCGCCGCCCATAGCGCCGATGTCGCCGAGTCAAGTTCAGCATGTCGGTTAAATCGCCGCTGCTGGCTACAAAGTGGGTGGTGGGTGGGCTCAATTTCTTCGCCGTCTGCATTCAACCGTCCCCGCCATAGTCCGCCAGACTCTCCGATAGCGTAGATATGCTTTAGTGAATAGGATATCGCCAAAAGGCGCAGTGTTGGAAGATGTCCGCGGTGAATTTACATAACCGGCGCCCAATCCGACCAATTGGTAGGGGCGCCGGAGGTTCGAGTCCGGCGAGGAGTTCGCACCGAATCACGAAGTTTCGCAAGGGACAAGGTCCATGTTCGCCCATCGCTGCGGATGTTGAAGCCCTCGGGCGGCGCTTATCGATCGACCTCGATCCGGGCGATCGCTCTGGCTCAACCGTCAAGCGGATCCGAAAAGCGCTACCAAGGCACCGTCCGGCCGCAGAGCCAGATCGCGCCTATCGTCACAAAGGCGGCGCGCTACTCGTGGGCTCGAGTCCGCTAAAGATCAAGTCTCCGCGTCATCGGCCGTGAAGCTTAGGGTTTCCAAATCTGACCGACGCCAGGGCGAAGCGATCCGCCCAGATGGCGGCAGCGAATTCTCCCGCAGCAAAGCCGCCAATAACGTAAGATCCGTCCGGGAAAAAGTTCACCTCGACAGCGCTTGTTGGTTGAAGATGCCATCTGCTTATCGGTGACTACACAGAGGAACTCTCAATGAAAGCACCAATGTCGGTGTCAAACCGGGCGGATCTCGGTAGGGGGTCCCGAACTGTGTGTCTAGGGCGGATGGTAACAGGAGACGAGGGACACAATGTTTTTACCTGTGTTCGCCCTCTCGATGGAGGTAAAACCCACGCCCCGCTTGATTAATATTGATGATATGGGTAGTACAAGAGTAGATCTACCACGAGATCAAGGAGGCTAAGCCCAGAAGCTAGCCTATGGTATGATTGTTGAGATGTATGTTGTTCCATCGGACCAAAGCCCTCCGGGTTTATATAGACACCGGAGAGGGCTAGGGTTACACAGTAGTCGGTTACAATGGTAGGAGATCTACATATCCAGAGACAACAAGCTTGCCTTCCACGCCAAGGAATAGTACCATCCGGACACCCAGACGGAGCCTTCAATCTTGAATCTTCGTAGTCTTGGAGTCCGGCGGATATTGATAGTCCGCTATCCCGACACCCCTAGTCCAGATTCCTCATGCATGTTCAAGGGGTCCTCTTATGCTTTCACCGACATGTGGGGCCGAATGTGAGCAAACAGACGATGGCTCCGCACATCCTACTGGCTGGCCGAGAAGAGAGATAGAGGAGGGCTGAGCATGGACCGCAGAAATTTGTTCTACGTGAATCAGCACCTTGATATTAGCGCAGGTTGTTTTAGAATAAAAAAGGAGGTACCTTTACTTATGTTACTCCCACTACGCCAGCCTAAGGTTAGTATGTGACCTTGCGCTGCTCTTCGCTTCTCTTCCGAAGTCGATGGTTCTATAGTAGTGCTTCCGCAACTGACACCAAATGAACTCGCTGCACGCCCACCGCTAGTAAGCAAAAGCCTCGTGGTTATGAGCCATCGCAAGACGCTGCTGGCAGTGAGAAGGTGTAATCAAGCTTCGCCGCTGCTCGCGAGTTGACGGACACATCAAAGTTATTTACTAGTAGTACATACTCTCCAAAAAGGGCTAACCATGTCATTGCTACTATCCCGCGTTCATTATTGAGTACGTGCACTATTCACGTGCCATTGAGGAGAAAAAATATTATGAGGTGCCATCAAGCGCACGACTCACTTACTTAAAAAGGGTTTTCCCCGCCCCCCTCAAGACGACTCACTTACGCATCGCTTATCCGATTATTCCATTTTCTTGCATGACATGTGCACCTTGATGCTAGATGTCTCGATGTTGGGAAAAGGATGAACAAAGCTCACGAAAAGAAAAGAGTTGAAGAGCATAGATTCTCGACGACCGAGGAGGAGCAAGGAACCTAGCGGTGGAGCGCCCGCATGAACCTTATGCGTGTTTTCCCCTGCTTTTGCCCGCCCACCTATAAACAACTAAAAGAATATGAACATTTCGCTAACCACTAGAAACGGTACATTAGGATGCTAAGTTGAAGATGCTTATACTCCCTCCGCTCCCTAATATAAGTCTTTTAGATATTTCAATAAGGGCTACATTTAAACAAAATGAGTGAATCTACACTCTAAAATATGTCTACAAACATCCATATATTGTAGTCTATTTGAAATGGCTAAAGAGACTTATTTTTAGGAACGGAGGGATTAGTTTATATTGAATTATTGATAACCACGCAACAAGCCACGCATGTACAGGACGCATACAGCCACGCATGTACACAAGCCAATGCACTAACACCATCCGATCCAACCCATGCACATACGCGCACAACATGGAGCACACAACGCACATACACAAGACGGCATGCACACACGCCGGGCCGCAGAATGCACGTGAATAACACATGCATGCGCACACACTCCGGCTGCATCGAGGTGTGCGCCATCCGCTGCAACGTCCCGTTCACAGTGCACGGCGGCTCGCACGCAACGGCAAGATACACATCTCTTGCAACACCTCTTCTCCTGCTGCTCAACTACTAGTTGGAGACGAAGACGCACCGCAGCCTTGTCCTTAAGACCTAGCACCGATGGAAAAACACGCGACGCTGCACGCACACGAGCATATACGGAGTGCCCACGATGTGGTGCTGGTCCCCCGCCGCTCTACCCTTCCGTGCACATTGTCTATCAAGGCGGCTACATGCTAATGATGATGTGGGTGAGATCTTCTAGGACCTGATGATGACGAGGAAAATTATGAGACACAAGGTGACGATACACCGCCAAGGTCCACGGTCAAGGGTGTGCTAGTAAGTGCTTAGATGTGCTTAGAGCAAGTACAATAGAGCTGAGTCACGGGCTATAAGGAATAAACTATAGTATATTTCGCTTAGTTGGAGGAAAGAGAAGAGGAGAGAGAAGGTAAGCGTTTCTTCGTGAAGAGCCAGCTCTAGCACATGCTCTAGGCACTTTGTGAGAATGAAAGGTGGGCCATGTAACAAAAAAGTAGTACTAGTACACTCTTTTGATCTACTATTGTACATGTTGACTATAAGATGGGCTGTAGATGACATGGCACCGCTTATAGCCAAGAGCTAGCTATACTATTAATGCTCTTTAGATGAGGTGCTAAGTGCATTAAATGGCTTAGTAACTCAAGTCTTCAATGCATAGGTGCTTAGTTTATTGGTGCCACATCATATTTTATGCCTACGCGGCAGTGCTTAGCAGCTATACATGGTGGAGCACCGGAGAGGCCAAGGCTGGTTATAGTGGGAGTACTTGTATCAGAACATATTACTATGTTACTCTAAACATCTCTATAAACCGGAAAGGAGGGAGTAGTAACATAGACTAGTGTCATATGCGCAGTATGGGAGCACATGATATTTCCGTCCGACCGATCCCAAGTTGGCTTCTCACCTTCTTGGCCCAACAAAACCCTCCCTCCTCCTACAAGACTTCCCTCCCTTGGCCAAATGAGCCCGCCCACATTGATGGCAAGTCAGGGCGACGCGACCTCTCACTGCTTCCGCCGTTGAAGCGGCACGCCGATCGAGGGCACCGCCCGCTGCACGCCCGGCATTTCAGACTACAAAGTGGATAGTAACTTTAGAGCAAGTACTACAATTAGATGACATAAGCAGGCTATAAGGATTTAAATATAGTATTTGTTCTTCGTTGAAGGAGAGAGAAGAGGAGAGAGAAGAGAAGCGGATTGTAAACGTGTAGCCAGTTGTACTCCAACATACTTTGTGAGACAAAAGATGCGGCCATTATTAATTATATTGTATTTATACTAAAGGGACTAATGGACGCCTTAATTACTCCGTATTTTTTTGAGACAAACCTTGGTGGGGCTATTATTGATTTTTAGCTATTATTGACTTGACGGGGTTTAGCCAAAGGCCTACTATTATACTCGCATCTAATCGACCTAACATGCTCTACCCTAGCCGCCATCAGATCATATGGTTTCGACTGCTCTGCATCTTAGCGCCACCATGCAATTCTTCTCCAGCCCTCCTTCCAGCGTGCATCACGAGAAGGGACAGCAGTCCTTCGAACCCCGCCTTTCGTGATCTTGAACGGGAGAGGGGCGATCAGGTTTTTGGGGAGCACACTGCGGATCGCCGCCACGATTTACTTCCCTCAACGATAGCCTTCTTCCCCGACCTCGGTAACCTGTTCATCAATGACACGAGTGACAACATCAACCACATCGGTTCTGCCCCCGCTATACAGTATGTGATTCTGTCCTCCTGGTTTTGTCCACATCATTACTTCGATGTTTGCAATTGTTGTCACGATCTATTTACTGTTGATTCGGATTAAATCTCATACTAAATTGCTCATATATTCAACAATCCAATCCAAAAACCTGAATACAGGCAATTTACTTTGAGTGGTTTTGCTGCGCTTTTGAAGCCGCCTACTTTTAAGGGGGTGCAGTATAAAAGGTTGCGCACAAGAGCAGTATATTGGTTTCAGATCATGTGTCGCTATGACGCCACTAAGGGTAAGCCCGAGGGCTTATCTTAATCCTACACAAAGCAGAAGCTTGTCGTAACATGGATACCCTCTTCAAAGCCGCCCCATCGAGTGTTCTTGACGATTCCATTGTGGATTCATATATGTTGTTTGACAAATGCAAAGATATGGGCTGCGCCGAGGCCACGCTTGGGCTCCTCAGCCGGCAACGAGTTGTACGTCATGGAGCAATTTCGTGACTACAAGATGGCTGATGAGCGCTGTTGTTCAAAGCAGACCGATGAGATACAATCACTCTCTAAGGAACTTGAGTACTTTAAGTGTGTGTCGGACAAATTTGTTGCTGGGACCATCATGCCAAGCTTCCCCTTCATGGAACGATTTTACTTTCGAAAAACAAGAGACATGAGTTTTCTGTTTGGATCTCATTAGCACTTTGATTTTGAGGAGAAGGCGAGAGCAAAAGACACATGCTCGGTCATCGAGGAAGCTTCTAGTGCCCACATGGTACACGAAGAACTTCCAGCCCAACCAGCCCCAAAACAACAAGAACAAATCTCAGTGGAAAGGCAAGTTTGATGGAAAGAACAAGCCATCACATTCTACCAACTTCAAGAAGAATTCTCATAACGGGAAGGGATACAAACCTCAATTTTGGTAGCACCACACAAAATTTATATGGCTGCATCTACCTGCTGTCGCCTAACCTCATGGTGCTCCTGTATTCCTACATTCAGAATTCAGGTACAATGACCACCACAAGATTAAATTAGCTTATTCAGACGCTGACTTGTTGAATGCAAGGAACAAACCTGTCATGTGGAGGAGCAAACAATCGCAAGGCAAATGAAGGTGGAAATCAACCAAGGACTTATGAAATTATATGTAATCTTCCTCGTAGCTCAAGATCCCTTCGCCCAGATGATCGGTTTTGTCATGCCGAGCTATTGATATGTGCTACTGTTTTGCAACACCGCTTAAGTATAGCTACTATTTTCCTATGTTTTCAGATTTAGGACAATGAATATGATATCAGGGTTACTGCACAATATGGACCCATGTTGAGTGATCTCTATTGCCTCATGTCTTTGCTGCAAATGTGTCAGCATCAATTGCAAGATGAGGCAGCTAGCTAGTGGAGTTGCTAACATGCTCAAAGTGCTCGCAACATTGAGAAGAAACAAGCATGCCCAGAAATTAATGCGCATGCTAGGGAGGCCCTTTGCTCGTGAGAAGCATCGACCCATTTTCTTTATCCACACCTTCTCACAGCTTTATATATTGGTTATAGTATGTGAATCATTGAGATGCATAGACATGCTGAACTTTTGTTCTTCCTGAATGTTAGCTTATTGTGAGTGTCTCAGATCTAGTACCACATCCTCTAATTTGGTGGATGCACACAGACAAAATAAATCTCCTTAATTTACTCCATAACCACCCTATTAAATAGGCCTAGTAACAAACCAGCAAGATGCAAGGGTCAAGCGGGCACATGTGATCCTGCATGCTTGGCCAAGCCAAGCCTATGTGCCACCTCCAATGCAGAATGCAAAAGAAGAGAGTGGTTCTTGGGAAAAGGCGAGTATTTAGTGCAGGGCCTTATAAACACGAACAGCTTGCTCTCCCGCCTGCCTCCCCACCAATTCCCCGCCTCCCCAATCTTCCTCACTTGTCCGTAAAACCCCGCCACCTTCTTCCTCACTGCAGCAAAACGCCTGCCTCCCTCTTCTTCCACTCCTACAGAAATCCCCAGCGCTCCTCCTTCCCCACTTAAACTGCCACTAGGCTCGTCTCTGGCTACTCAGGTCAAACCCGTGAGCTCGGCGCGACGCCCACAAGGAAAATGGAGTCGGCTGGCCCCAGCGCCAAGAAGATGAGGCTCTCGCCAGCGGCGACAGCGGTTGTAGATCCCGCACCCGGTAGCGCGGGGATAAGCTGTGAGCCCCCCCCCCCACCCGGATCTAAGGAACCGGTAGAATCTCCGGTGGACCACATCGGCGATCTCCCGGGCTTCATCCTTCAGGAGATCATCTCGCTTCTCCCCACCAACGATTGTTGCCGCACACAAGTCCTCTCAACTCGGTGGCGCCTCTATGGCGCACCGCGCTCTCAATCTCGATCGCCGTTAGATATCCGTTCTTCCTGAATTTGATCTCCTCACAGCCATCATCTCTTCTCACCAAGGGCCCTGCTCAATGCCTCAAGATCACGACAAGCTACCGCTGTCCATACCCAAAGAAGGTGGACGCTATGCGACATTCCTAATTCGAAAACTCCAGAGTTTGAGTTCTACCATTACCACGAAAGTTTCATACCAAGAATTCGCGTGCACACCACCGCTGTCCATCTCGTGGTTTTCCTCCTCTCCACACCGTCACCATCGCCTCGCCATCTACTAGACGATCCGGGTATAAATGCTTCGATCCCCACCGAGGAGTCCTCGACTAGGGGTGTCCGGATAGCCGGACTATCAATATCCGCCGGACTCCTGCATCACGAAGATAGAAGATTGAAGACTCCGGCCGTGTCCTGATGGTACTTTCCTTGGCGTGAAGGCAAGCTTGGAAACACGGATATGTAGATCTCCTACCATTGTAACCGACTCAGTAACCCTAGCCCTCCCCGTGTCTATATAAACCGTAGGGCTTTAGTCCGTAGGACAACATACATCTCAACAATCATACCATAGGCTAGCTTCTAGGGTTTAGCCTCCTTGATCTCGTGGTAGATCTACTTGTACTACCCATATCATCAATATTAATCAAGCAGACGAGGGTTTTACCTCCATCGAGAGGGCCCGAACCTGGTAAAACATTGTGTCCTCGCCTCTTGTTACCATCCGCCTAGACGCACAGCTTCGGGACCCCTACCCGAGATCCGCCGGTTTTGACAACCGACATTGGTGCTTCTCCGTGTCGCCACCGATAGGCTTGATGGCATCTTCAACCAGAACGCTGTCCGTGGTGAGACTTTTCTCCCGTGACAGATCTTCAGATTCGGGCTTTGCATCATGGGCCAATTCACTTGGCCATCCGAGCAGATCGAAAAGCTACCGCCATGAGGTCAGATTTGAAGTTTAAGCTTCACGGCCGATGACCGCGGAGACTTGATCTTCGACGGCCTCGAGCCACGCCAAGCCGCCAAGACCGCGGACGATAGGCACGATCTAGCTCTACGCCGACAATGCCTTGGTGGTCAAGACTGGATCCGCTTCGCCATTAGCCCGGAGCCGATCGCCAGACGAGGGTCGGCGGATAGACGCCACTGGGGTTTCAACATCCACGGCGATGGAGCCGAACACCAATCTTGTCCTTGCAAACTCGTGAACTGAGGCGCCGACCTCGCCGATTCAACCTCCCGCGCCTCCTACCAATCGATCCGATTGGGCCGTTATGGAATTCACCGCATGACATATTCCAACACTCGCCTTTTGGCAATATCCTAAATTCATTAAAGCACCTCTCGTCATCGGGAGAGTCCTGGCCGGACTATGGCCATGATGGTTGGAGTACGGACGATGAAGAAATTCAGAGCCCACCCACCACCCACTTTGTAGCCACTGTCGAGGATTTAACCGACATGCTAGACTACGACCAAGACATCGGCGTTATGGACGACGCACGCCAGAGATTTAACAGAACCAGCGCCACAAAGGCACCGAAGGCCACCTCCATATGACGATACATGATGGATACCCCAAAAGAAGGGGATGGTGAAGAAGTAGCGGGCGCACTCTTTAAAGAAGCAGCCCAAACGCCGGCGCCAAGCGCCGCTTAAATCCCGCCACAAAGAAGAATAGAGATTCCGCAGAGGAGATAACAATACCCCGTAGAGTGCCGAAGACAACCCCTCCAAAGAAGACTTAGCGCAGAGGATGCGTAACAAGCCCTCACGAAAGGGCGTGCATTTAAGAGGTCGAGGATCATAACTATATACCTCCTCCAAGACGGCAAGCCTCAATGATTTATTTAACTCTCTGCTACCGAGGATCCCTGTTTAACAAGAGTTTTTGCCGCAGGTTCATCGCCACGGCAAGAAGCCCAAGAAGGAAAAACGAAGCTCAAAACAGCGAAGACACGCCGTAATAAGATGGAGCAAAGCACCAAAGCAAGAATAAATACGGCAATGGCCACCAATCAAAGAGCTACCCAAGCGTAAGTCGCTACCAGACCACGAAGAGGCCATAGAGCCTTCACCGTCAAATGGCCCAGCCAGGTCCATCTACGACCCAAAAGAAGGCCCTGTGAAGCAAAGCAACACGTCAAGTGTCCGGTGATAGCGCACATACAATTATAGGGCGCCAAGACACCCACTATGTTTCATCGATGAGGTGTCGGACCATGAATTCTCAAAGCAGGTTTAAACCCATAAACATAGAGGCCTCACGATGGAACAACAGATCCTCGAGTCTCGATAGAAGATTATATATCAGTGATATAACACATGGCCGAGGAGACGATCTCCACGCCATAAAATATTCTACCTCAAGCTCAAAGGGCCAAGCTTATTGGCTCCAAAGCCTCCCGTAAAACACTGAAGTTGGGAAGAGCTCGAGGACGCCTTTAGAGCAAATTTTCAAGGACTTTATGTCCGCCCTCCGGATGCAGATGATTTAAGTCATATAACTCAACAGCCCGGAGAGTCAGCCGCGAAAATTCTGGAACAGGTTTCTTTACCAAAAGAACCAAATAGTCGATCGTCCCGGACGCCAAGCCTTAGCAGCTTTCAAGCACAATGTCCGAGACGAATGGTTTCGCTGAGCACCTCGGTCAAGAGAAACTGAGGACAATGTCCGCACTAACAAGCCTCATGACCCACTTCAAGGGGGAGAGGATAGTCATTAGCAAGAAGCAGCACCAATGTAACCCAAGTACATCCGAGATAAGAGATGGAAATGGAAAATCATGGCCGTAAAAGAGCAGCTACCGAATAAAGAAAAGCCCAAAGAGCACAGCAGCCAACGCCGGATTCAAAAGCTCGCGCCCAATAACAAAACTCAACTCTTAAGGATGACAAGGACGAATTGTCTAGCTTAAACAAAATTTTGGGTCGGATATGCCAAATCCACAAAGACCTTTAAGGCTCGCAAATCACACCCACAGGATTATTGGGTTTTTAAACAGTCCGCCGATTAAATGCCGAACACAAGGCTCGACGCTGCCGTTTAAGAAGATAAACCCCGCCAACAGGGCACCGGAAAACAAAAGACTTTCCCCACAAGGGGTCAAAGCAGAACTCACTTCATGTGATAACACGGAAAATAGTGCGGCACTTCCTAAAAGAGCCGCACGTCCAACCCAGCAGACCGTAGAGATTAGATATGAAAACCAATCACTTTCACCACCGACTATTCCGTGGCTGCTCAAATGCGGACGACTCTCCGATATTGAATCCCATAATAGACGGATTACACTTACTAACGCCCTAATGGACGCGAGGCAAAGGACTTAAACCGCTATATTCAAACACAATCCGTGAGGATGGGGATAGACCCTACCAAAATTCGACACAGCCGCACTTCCTTCAAAGGAGGACGCCAGCCCTTACGCCAAGTGCATGTGCTCTATATTACTAGAAGTCGTGTTCGATCGCCAACAATTGTCGACGCGAAAAATTAATTTTCATATCGCCCCATTTGAAAGTGAATATCAAGCACTCTTGGGACGAAGGCTTTTGTCCGCTTCAACGCCATACCGCATTACGCTGCCTCTTACACGCAAGATGCCCGGGTCCACATGGCGCCATTTCAAAGGCGCTGGTCACTTAAAGACCCCGACGCGATAGACGATCCGCCTCAGAGAAGTTAGGGCTTCCTTTAGCAGATACCCTCACAAGGGGCTGCACGACAAACAATCACGGTTTCATATAAACCTTGCTTTAATTATTTATATTTCTTATTTTACATATTTTTAGCACGAATTGTTTCTAAACTAAACGCTCCTCTCTTCCACAGATGAACAACGCGTATACCCATCCAGATAACGGCCAGCAACGGAGACACAAAGCGCAGACGCAGCAGGGACCCGTATGTAAGGATTCTTTTAGATTAAGACCGCAAGACCTTTCTTCTTACGCTCTTGTTCATACTCTCCTTAGTTTCTTCCTATAGCTAAAGCGGAGCCTCGACGCTTTGGCATCGCCGCCACGCCAAGACCATGCCCGCATTCGACACTAGCTTAGGGCATCGTTTCGCCCATTATTATAAAGTCCAACACCTTCGGGAGTGTTCGCATCTCGAGTTAGGGCATTATATGCATCAGTCTAATCATGTCTTTGGTCAAATGTTGGGTTTGCCTGCGCCTCGTGTTTTGCTGCCTTTACGCTCAGATCATCCGCTAACGCCACCGTGGAGAACTACATCGCGACAGCTCCCTTCGCTAAGGCCGAGCACCTCAAGAGAGAAAGTCAAAACTGACCGTTACATGATACAGCGAGTCCGTCACACTCGACGACTACCGGAATGTTTAGAATTTCGCTGACGAAGGACCGCCGGTCAGCACATACGCACTCTTTAATCCGGAGATGTGCGGTGCCACCAGGGCTATATCGTAGCCCCACCCTCGAGCTCCAATCGCTAAGGAAAGTGATAAAGCATTATAGTCCGATTGCCTAGTTCGCTACGCTACCACCTCCTTATAACAGACCGAGACGCCGGATTATGTGAAAACGCTGCTATTTTGCGAACACCCCAAAGACCTTGTGCGTAATGTCAAGACGCCATCTTTCAAAGTTATACACAAGTATGCATAAACGTCAAAGACAGAGAAGTTTTACTTGATGCACAAGTATAAAAAGCAGTTATAATATAATCATTAATTTATAAGCTAATGCGCGCTCATTTGAACGCTACATTCTTCTTCAAGCATCGCGACTCTATTTACGAAAGCACCGCGCATGACTTCTGGAGTAGTGCTCGGCAGGGAGCCGGCTTTCATCCGACTGGTGGCAACAGCCGTGGCATCCATCTCCGGATAATGCACCTTCACACGGGCAAGAGCCATCCGCGCTACCGGCGCAGCCGACCGCCGCAAACTTTATATGCGCACCGCCCAAGGAATTGCTGCAAGAAGTCAAGTAGCCTTCGTCGCTTGACCTCTCTCGCCGACATACCCAATGGCGTCGACATGGCAAGTCCGGACAATCTATTTAGCTCGCCCATTCGCCAACCGTCCACAACGGAAGGGAGCGATCCGACTATGGAATTGAGACCAATACAGCTCTTCCATCTCGTGATCCCCGGTTCGAAGTGCTTAATGGCATCACCAAGACTTGCGCTAAGTCCATATACGGATCCTCCGGACTCCACAGCCGCTCAAATTGAGCATACTTTGCATCCATTGAAAGCACATTTGCTCCCTGGGTGGTTTTGGTAATTAATGACAACATACTTTGTGGTTGGACTAATGCTTTTCTCAAGTATGTTTCAGAAGGTCAATCACATTGGCATGGCAAAAGGATCAAGAGGTGGACCTCAAGATGCTAAGGCAAACATTGGCAAAAGCTCAAGACTCCATTTTTGGTTTAGTGATCCAAGATCACATTGAGTCTATAGGAAAGCCAATACTATTAAAAGGGATGAGGTTATGTTGATGATCTGTTGCTCAAGTGCTTAGTGATACATCTCCCAAACTATCAGCAATCTTTCATTCCAACATACACTCATAAGTAATCTCACCCCACCGATTTCCTAAACTCACCACACCGAGATGAACCACCTCAGCCACAAAGCCAAACACTAGATATTTCGATTTTCCGATTCTTAACTCTGGTCTCACCAAACTAGTGTTGCCAAGTTTCAGAATCTTCATTATCAAATCGGTGTCACCGAGATGATAAAGTCGGTCCCACCGAGATTGGCAAACCCTAGTCTTTGGAAGAATCGGACTCACCGAAATTGTATTTTCGGTCCCACCGAAAATCCCAACGTCCACAAGATTTGAACTTTCGGTCTCACCGAGTTGTCAACTTCGGTCTGACCGAGATTGGTCAAATGTGTGTAACGGTTGGATTTTGTGTGGAGGCTATAAATACCCCTCCACCTCCTCTTCATTCGTGGAGAGCCATCAGAAAGAACTACCACTCCTACCCTTAAATTTTGAGAAGAAAACTACCTACCCTTGTGTTGAGATCAAGTTGCTCCACTCCCACCATATGAAACTTGATTTCTAGCCTTCCCAAGTTGCTTTCCACTCAATCCTTTCTTCCACCACAGCCAAATCAGGAGGAGAGTTGAGTGTTGGGGAGATTATCATTTGAAGCACAAGAGCAAGGAGTTCATCATCATCAACACCATCTATTACCTTTTGGAGGGTGGTGCCTCCTAGATTGGTTAGGTGTCGCTTGGGAGCCTCACGAGATGTGGAGTTGAACCAAGAAGTTAGTAAGGGCTAGGAGATCGCCTACTGTGAAGATCTACCCCGAGTAAGGCTAGTCCTCCGTATGAGATGCCATGATGGCATAGACAAGGTTGCTTCTTCAGGACCCTTCGTCGGTGGAGCCTCCGTGGACTCTCG
Source organism: Aegilops speltoides (assembly GCA_021437245.1). Classification (NCBI taxonomy): domain Eukaryota; kingdom Viridiplantae; phylum Streptophyta; class Magnoliopsida; order Poales; family Poaceae; genus Aegilops; species Aegilops speltoides. Next base: position 1,263 of record JAHHZJ010001119.1, on the reverse strand, counting down.
CAACTGCTATCTCCGTGGGTTGAAGTCTCCATCAACGTGATCGACGATAGCACTACCCATCGGAACCACGAGAAAAAATCGTGTTCCAAATTGCGCTTGATCTTCTCCACTTCCTTTACTACTTGTGCAATTTACTTTCCGCTGCCCATACTTCTAGAATTGCATGTGTAGTATGCTACTTGACTTGTATGTGTGATGCAAAATCCACCAAAACTTGTCTTTGTCAAAAGGCATAATTTTTATCTTGTCGAGTAGTCTAATCACCCCCCTCTAGACACTCTCACCTTCTTCGATCCTACAATTGGTATCGTAGCTTTGGTCTCCATTGCTTTGGTTTACACACCATTGGAGGAAGATGGACGGTTCACGCTTGGGGAGTGTTAGCCATAGAGTGCCTATTCTTGATGGGAGTGTCCTATAACTCATGGAGGATTGAAATGCTTATTATCTTTAAGATGTATAACTTGCGCAAATATGTTGAATCCCCATATGTGCCTCCATTTGACCCCTTGCACCCTACCATGGATGAAGAGCTTGATTTGCTTCAGAACCTTAGAATCAGTAAATCTTATCATTAGAGGTTTGCCCGATAACTTGCTTAAGCTTGTCACAAACTTTGAGTGCGCTTATGTTATGGAAGTTCTTGGAAGAACTTTATCCGGACTACTTTTGAGAGGTCTTGATGAAATTCTATACAAGACTATTGAATTTGATATGATGCGCCCCAATGATCCCAACTTTGATAAATGCTTCTTTGAGCTTCATGATCTTATGAAAAAGAAGGGTGATCCTTGTCTTATCAATGATCTAATTAGAAATGCTCTTGTATTGCATTCCGATGATTATTGTCACATTGACAAAACTAATGCAAGTTGTTGTCAAATTGACCTAGGAGTTGATGATCAACAATCTATGGGTCGATATGATGATGAGCATGAGCATGATGACGATTACCGATTCTGACACCGAGCTAGACAAGATCATGAAGAGTCTCAATCTTATGGCAAATCTGAGAGACTACATATCCGTGGAAAAGAGTGGATTCTTGATAGTGGATGCACCGATCACATGACCGAGACGAAGACATGTTTCGAGAGCTTGCAAAGAACGATGGTCCACGCAAGTATGTGACTTTTGGAGACAACTCCAAGGGTAAGGTACTTGGCCTTGGTAAGGTGGCCATATCCCATGATAGCTCTATTCAAAATGTCATGCTTGTTGAATCACTTGGATACAATTTACTTTCCGTAGTCTAGACTAGCT
>JAHHZJ010001118.1:0-34321 GCA_021437245.1 Aegilops speltoides | reverse complement strand
GTTGAATGAGCCTGCCGAGTGAAGTGCCGCGGTTCGAGTGGTTGTCGCCGCCCGAGTGACTTTCAAGTTGGGTGACATCTAGACGGTGATCTGCCAGGGCCCAAAGACAAAGTATACGGTGTCCATGGGTAGGGCCTTTAGGTCACGCCGCTACCCTACCCCAATACATGTCATCATCATTAGCCCCGAATCGGTCGAGGTTGAGCGGTTGAGTCGAGGTGAATTCCAGATGAGTCGAGTGGCGAAGCTTTTTATGAACTCCCCTCCGTCACCCGGCGACCTTATCTCCGCATGTTGTCTTGACGGATTCCAGATTGTATGGTGTCTGAGTGAAATGAGCTCAAACGGGCCCGCGGAGGAGCGTTAAACTCACCTTATAGCAATTTTTTTGTTGGAGTGATTTGGAGCTGGTCCTGCATTGAGTAACTGATTACTCAATTTCTTCACTGAACGTGTCTTTTTTGTTGTTGTCAGCCACTCGACCGGGCGGACTGCTCCGAGAGGATACCATTCCTGGGGGCACGCTGAGTGCACCCACGGGTGTAGTCCTAGAGCTGGCCGATCCGGGCAGTCGTGAGTCTTAGAGCCTGTCTTTTTTGTTGTTGTGTTCATCACCGGACTGGTCAGGCCGCACGAAAGGGACTACACCTGGTGCACTCTGCCGTGGGAACGACTCCCAAGAAGAAGAGAGGGTAGGATAATGGAGCATGATCTATCGAGATGCATATGGGTGCCACGGTGGTTTTAGCGAAGTTCGGCCTCACTGGAGATATAACCCTACCTCTCGGTTCGGAGAGGCTTTGTTTTATCTAAGTATATATCCGGAGATTACAATGTGTGTGAGAGAGAGTAACTGATCCCCATGCCCGAGCTAAGTCCCGAGACTAATGGAAAAAGAGAGAGAGAGGAAGAAAAGACCCCTAGTCTAGTGTGGGGGCTTATATAGAGTGCGCCACCCTCACCCCTTATGTTACATGGTGGAGCATCAATGCCGTAATGCCTGCCCACTACAAAACCGCTGGCCGACTATTGGTCTTTGTATATCCGAGTGAGTTACATGGTCGAGTTGAATGAGCTCGCCGAGAAGTGCCATGCTCCGAGTGGTTTTCGTCACCGAGTGACTTTCAACTTGCGTACATCTAGAAAAGTGATCCGCCCAGGCCCAAAGAAAGTATACGTGTCCATGGGTAGGGACTTTAGGTCGCCTGTTACCCTACCCCTAATACATGTCCTCATCACCTCCCCCGACCGTGTTGGGGCCTGGTGGTGGAGGCTTGGTAACCTCCCGCACAACCGTGAGCGCTTTCTCCTAGAAGAGTCGGAGCATTAACATACTATAGGGTCTTTTCTTAAAACGATGCGCGACGCACCTTTGCGGCGACGCTTCAACCGCGACCGCACTCTTCCGCCGCTGGGCCGAATCGACCTTGGTTGTCAGCCACCGCAGATCAGCTTCCGTGTCAAGGCACTCCCGCGAGACACCGCTGGTATACGGTGGTCAAATAAGCACGGACGAAAAATGGTGTCGGCTTCGTCATAGTTACCGAAGCCGGAGATAAACCGTAGTCACAGATGGCGACTAGAGCATTGTCCATGCCGGGCTGATGGAACACCCCGCTGATCAACTCCACCTTTATGTCCGGATCCTCTCGGAGGCCGGATCAAGGCATCTTGGATCCTTGGGTTGTGGAGCCGACTATGTATGCCTCTGACATCCCACGCAGATCCTGCCAATAAATCATGAAGTAAGACACTTAACTTTGAAAGCACGGACCGGATAGATGAATGTTCGCTACCCAGCCCGAGGGTTATTCATGGAGAATCCGCTCATGGACTCGCTTGGAGGAAGTCCTCCTCTCCCCTTGTACAGTTTCGACAGATCTTCACCAGATCCGGGCCGATCCTGCCCCTTGCGGCCATGACGAGTGGCGCCATTCTCCCATTGAAATCCCACATGGGTGGCCCTATATTGAAGCGTTGCACCTCGTGATAATGAACGTGGCCATGACTCCAATCATGGTCAATCCGGAATGAGCTAGCAACCTTATCCGCCCATCGATAATGGATTCATCCTCCCTGAGGGCTCCGCTGGCACCAACTCAGCGCTTTTTAGAGGAGCTGCCTGAACTGGAAGCCGATCCGAACGGGTCCGCAGTGGAGCCGCCTTCCACATAAAACCATTCAAGGCTAGTCTTCGACACTTTCTTCATGTTCCTGATAGATACCCGTCCCTGACAAGATATATTTCCGCCCGCCACTTGATATATCGACTCGTGAGAGCGGGCACGAGGCAAAACAATCTCTTCCAGCGTGAAGTGGGGCTCGATGCCCAAAAATAGCTCACAAAGAGCTACCTAAACCCAATGTGCAGAATGGAGGCGGATGGAGGTGATGTAGCTAGAGTCCAGAGAACCTGGCCCCGGAGGAGATGTATGGGAAATCTGAGCCCTTATTAGATAAGGGACGGCACACCCGCCTCCTTTGGTGGGATCGGGGTCTCTGCTTCCACCTTGTAGGTGGCCAGCCCGGCTCGAACCGGGACCATAAAGGTCGGAGGGAGGTATCCTCCGCTGAGCGCCACCAGCTCACTGTAAGGGATCGAACATCTCCCCAATCTCCGGCCGAGGGCTGGGGCGCGAGAGGAGGAGCCGCCGACGGTCCATGATGGAGTGGATTTTGATGGTTATCCCGATGAGTACTGAGGGAGGAGGATGGTGTGATCTGATCTGCATTCTGCTCTCTTATAGGCAGCTTATTCGCGGGCTAGGGGTAAATGTAAAAATACCCCGCCTCGTGATTCGTATTTACACGTGGAAGAGGGCTATTATTGGGCGAAGCCAAGGAGCGCAACATTTATAAGGAAGCGACACTATGCGGCAAGCACATGGAATTTGGAGGAGGACCCGCTTTGCAACGCCGAAGACAACATACTACCGGACTCGACGCCATTGAAGCCTCGTTCGGGGATACCGAGGAGTCCCGACTAGGGGTGTCCGACGACCGACTATCATAATCGGCCGGACTCCAAGACTATGAAGATACAAGATTGAAGACTTCGTCCCGTGTCCTAATGGGACTTTCTCTTGTGGAAGGCAAGGTTGGCAATACGGATATAGATCTCCTACCATTGTAACCGACTCGTAACCCTAGACCCTCCTGTCTATATAAACCAGAGGGTTTTTAGTCCGTAGGACGACAACAATAACAACAATCATACCATAGGCTGGCTTCTAGGGTTTAGCCTTGATCTCGTGGTAGATCCACCTTGTACTACCCATATCATCAATATCAATCAAGCAGAGTAGAGTTTTACCTCCATCGAGAGGGCCCAACCTGGGTAAAACATCGGTCCCTTGTCTCCTCGTTACCATCCGCCTAGACGATAGTTCGGGACCCCTACCCGAGATCCGCCGGTTTTGACACCGACAGAGACCACCTGGATACTGTCAGAGCTTTTCTCCTTCACCGGCTGTTGTGACGTGAGTTCGGCAGACTGTCACGGACAGGCCTCCGTAAATGGAGTCTGCTGATTAAGAAAAGAAAGGAAAAAGATGACACACTTGGGAGCCCCTAGTGTGGTTGAGCCGCACTCCGGGCTCTATTGTGGTCGTGCCCCTCCCCTATGCCCATGGTATTCTAGAGCGTAATGATGTACTGAAGGACCATTCTTGCAATTTTGCAAGGGCTGGTTGGGGCGACTACTACGCTGCGTGCTCTGTGACGCGCTGTGGTCTTGTTGTATGTTACCTGGCGCGATTTAGTCGTGTCCGGCCGCTTAACGCTGGACTTCGAGAATTGCCTTAAGAGGCTGCTTTGTACTTCGCCGCGAGAGTCATTGCAGGTGTTCCTCTCGAGGGAGGGAGCATTCAGCGTTTGACACGTGATGACTCATCGAGGGCCTCGCATCTTGAGCTTGAGGTATATGAAAGGGCACCGCTGTGCATTTTGCAAACGCGGTCCGTCCGAGTAGAGCATGATAGCCGCCGTGAACGGAACTATGTCAAAGATTAACCTCGCTTCGAAGTTATCCGGGATCCAAGACCACTTCAAGTGTGACCGAGCCCGCATAGCCTTCTACACTGGTATGACGCTTTGAAGGTCGCCTTTGTGGGTTTAACTTTGAGGGGTCTACGCCCATCTTTGCGACCGTATCCTGATAAAGCAGGTTCAGGCCGCCGCCGCCCATCAGACTCGTGAGGTGAAATCCATCGACGATTAGGTCTAAAACCAATGCGCGAATCCCGTGGCGGATACTTGTGGGTGGTCCTTCGATCAAAAGTGATCGGGCAGAGGACCATGGGTGAATCGCGTGACTGGCTCCATCGCAGATACGCCCCTCGAGAAGCACGCTCCGCCCTCTTGGTATGTGGGTTGCGATATCATGTTCACCGTCCGCACTTGTGGGGGAAACCTTCTTCTCTATTGTTCGGGCGGTCGTCTTTTCCTCGCATCGCTGCAGCAGCCCCTTGTCATTGTTTTCGCAATTAACTTGCCTGCCGCTGAATACCCAACAATCCCTGTTGGTGTGATTAGCTGGCTTTTCGGGGTGCCGCATCCGCAAGAGCGTTGAAAGTATTTGGTCCAAATTGGACTGAGTCTTTAGTTCTTTGAATGGCTTTTTCCACGACCGGTTTGGAGCCTCGAATCCGCGCTGACCGCCGATCCTCAGTGTTACGCTGCTAACGCGCGCTTGTTTTTGTTATGACGCTGACCGCCATTGTGGTCCTTGGTATCCGGACCGCCAGAATTTTTGTTGAGGTTGTTATCGCGCTAGCCACCGTCCCTCTCCCGCTGCGTAAGAGGGTCATGAGTGATGTGAGGGCTGCCATGGATTTCGCTTTTCCTGTCCTAGGTGCCGCAAGCCACTCGTCATGGATGTTATGTTTGAAGGCTGCGAGGCCTCGCATCCGGACAATGACGATTTGATTTTTCTTTGTTAAGAACCGTGGTCTGTAATTGTCCGCCGATTCGTCTGGGTCCGAACTATGTGGCTTAGGTCATCGGGCTCGGTGGTCGCATATGTGCCCGGAAGTTGTCAAGAATGCGCTTCCGTGTCCTCCCAACACCCAATTGATTCTGCTGGCAAGCTGTTAAGCCAATGCCAAGCTGGTCTTTAAGCTTGAGGAGATATTTGATGGCGTGAAGATCATCGCCAAGGGCCATGTGGATATGAAGGAGATAGTCTTCGATCCAAACCGCTGGGTCGCCAGCCATCATAGGATTCAATATTCACGGAATTAACCTTCGGGATTTGATGATCCATTACTTCATCTATGAAGCATAGTGGGTGTGCGGCGCCTATATTATTATATCACATAGCTCGAGCGAAGCTTCGTTTACCGTGTTCGCCCTACGAAGATGTCAGATCCGCGCGACGGTCGTCGTCAGTCAGATCGTGCGCCCACGCGATCCATAGATCGATCTTGATTGTCTTGCCTTATCCTCCAATATGTCCAAGTCCGCGATTCCCTGGGCAGATTTCTTTCGAGCGGTGCGGGCATTTCTAGTGGAGGGCCTAGAGGCTTCTCTGGCGGCCACGAGGTGGTCGGTCAAGACAGGCGCTGGTGATGCAGGTTTATATGCCACCTCCTCTAATCGGGGAGCAGCTTGCTTTGGGGTAGCGCTTTGAGGTGCTCGAGTTCATGCTCTTCGCCGCAAGGACTTCAAACCATCCGTCGGCTAGCGATCTTGATCAGCTCTAAGCTGTTGCTGCTTTTTCATTAGGCTGTTTGCCGTGGCCATAAGCCTGCGCTTGAAACGCTCTTGTTCGACGGGATCCTCGTGCACGACGAATCGTCGTCGCCGAGGCTTGCCTCGCTTCGAGGGAGGCATGTAATTATCATCTACCTCTTTGTTCCGCTTCTCTCATGAGGGCTGGCTTCTCCGCCCTCCCCGTATGAATCTTGCTGAGAGGGTTGTCTTCGCACTATCCTGGGTTATTATATCCGTGCCGAATCTCCACTCTTGCTGTGGCGGGATGAGCGCGCCACGACGCCGCGCTTAGGCTGCTTCGAGGAGTCTTCTCCGCTTCTCGCCATTCCCATCCATTGGGATGTTCACCATGTATATGTCATATGACGAGGTGGTCTTCCAGGCCCCATAGGCGCTGGTTCTGGTCGCCTCCGCATCGCCGCCCATACCGCCGATGTCTTCGGAGTCGTAGTCTAGCATGTCGGTTAGATCGATTACGGCTACAAAGTGGGTGGTGGTGGGTTTGAATTTATTTGTCGTCCGTGATCTCAACCGCCCCGACCGCAGTTCGCCAGGCTCTCCGATAACGAGAGATATTTTAGCGAATTCAGGATGTCGCCAAAGGTGAGCGGTGAATCCATAATTGGCGCCAATCGGATTCGATTGAGGGGGCGCGAGGTTCGAGTCCGCGAGGAGTCCGCACCAAGTCACGAGCTTCACAAGGGACAAGGTCAGATTCGCCCATCGCTCAGATGTTGTAGCCCCGAGGCGGTGTCCAGCCACCCGCCTCGATCTGCGCAGCCGGCCCGAATTGAGGATCGGAGCGACTGCAGGGCCTCCAGACACCGTCAAGCAGCGAGCTAAATCGCCCATCGTGATAAAGGCGGCGCGCTTGGTGTGGCTCGAATCCATCAAGATCAAGTCTCCGCGGATGTCAGCCGGAAGTTTAGATTTCCAAATCGACCGACGGCCAGGGGCGAAGCTGATCTGCTCCAGATGTCCAAGCGAATTGGCTCTGAGGCAAACTCGCCACACGAAGATCAGTCCGGGAGAAAAGTTCACCGACCACGCTGTTGGTCAGATGATCAAGGAGCCATCGAGCCTATGGCGCACGGCTACGTAGGAACTCTCAATGAAAGCACCAATGTCAAAACCGCGGATCTCGGTAGGGGGTCCCGAACTGCAGGCTTCAGGCGGATGGTAACAGGAGACAGGGACACGATGTTTTTACCTGTGTTCGGGCCTCTCGGAGGAGGTAAAACCTACCCTGCTTGATTGATATTGATGATATGGGTAGTACAAGAGTGGATCTACCACGAGATCAAGGAGGCTAAACCCCAGAAGCTAGCCTATGGTATGATTGTTGTTGTTGTGTCCCACGGACTAAAACCCTCCGTTTATATAGACACCAGAGAGGCTAGGGTTACACAGTAGTCGGTTACAATGGTAGGAGATCTACATATCCAGATTGCAAGCTTGCCTTCCACGCCAAGGAAAGTCCCATCCTGACACGGATGAAGTCTTCAATCTTGTATCTTCATAGTCTTGGAGTCCGCCGATGATGATAGTTCGCTATCCGACACCCCCTAGTCCAGACTCCATCACCCCTCGTCTGTGGCCCCCGAGGTTCGGGCCGACTCAACTCCAACTCCATATATTCCGCTTTTATGAGAGAAAATCAGAGAAAGTTTCATCGCCATTTGACACGGAGCCACCGCCAAACCCTAATCTCTCGGAGGGCTGATCTAGAGTCCGCTCGGGCCCGGAGAGGGGATTCGGTCGTCACATCATCAACCATCCTCCATCACCCACTTCATGATGCTCACCGCCGCGGCGTGAGTAATTCCATCGTATGCTTGCTGGACGGTGATGGGTTGATGAGATTTACCATGTAATCAAGTTATTTTGTTATGGTTTGATCCTTAGTATCCACTATGTTCTGAGATTGATGCTATGACTTTGCTATGCTTAATGCTTGTCACTAGGCCCGAAAGCTATTATTTCAGATCTGAACCTATTATGTTTTCATGAATATATGTATGTTCTTGATCCTATCTTGCAAGTCTATAGTCACCTATTATTAATTATGATCCGATAACCCAAGTGACAATAATCGGATACTTGACGACCGTAGTTTGAGGAGTTCATGTATCCACTATGTGCTAATGCTTTGTTCCGTTCTCTATTAAAAGGAGGCCTTAATGTCCCTTAGTTTTGCTAGACTTCCCGCCACGGAGGGTAGGACAAAAGATGTCATACAAGTTCTTTTCCATAAGCACGTATGACTATTTACGTAATACATGCTTACATTACATCGATGAACTGGAGCTAGTTCAGGTCACCCTATGTTATAGCTATTACATGAGGAATCGATCCGACATAATTATCCGTCACTGATCCATTGCCACGAAGCTTTTCACATCTTGTGTTTCGCTTATTTGCTTTTTCCGCTATTGTTACAATCACTACAAAACCCAAAATATTACTTTGCTATCAAGCATCTTTATTATCATACTACTTGCTACTAAATACTTTGTTGCGGATACTAAGTTATGCATGTGTGGTTGAATTGACAACTCAACTGCTAATACTCAAGAATATCTTTGGCTCCTTGTGTCGAATCAATAAATTTGGGTTGAATACTTTACCGAAAAGCTGTTGCAATCCCTACACTTGTGGGTTATCAAGGACTAAGGAGATGTTTTCATTTATGGAGGTGATGTAGATTGTCATAAAAGGTTACTGCCGATGCTAGCTTTGACACCGATCCTCAATGACTCAAAATGTCAATTCACATATGTATTTATTTTGAATGGTGGGCAGTCAATGAGTAGCTCCAAGCAAAGCGTTGTAGCAAGATCATGTGAGGCGGAATATCTGAACTAGGTGTGGTTCCTAGTGCATCGGATCCCATGACTGCCTATTGTGACAACACAAAGCCATTGTCATAGCCAACAAGCCAAGGTTTCACACAAAAACTAAGTATATCAAATGCCGCCAACTCCATCCGTGACTATATCAAGGAAGGAGAATAGAGATTTGTGAAATTCACACGGATCTCAATGTTGAAGATGATGACCCACAAGTATAGGGAATCAACCATAGTCCTTTCAATAAGTAAGAGTATCGAACCCAACGAGGAGCAGAAGGAAATGAGGAGCGGTTTTAGCCAGGTAATTTCTGCAAGCACTGAAATTGTCGGTAACAAGTAGTTTGATAGTAAGATAATTTCTAATGGTCAAGTAACGGTAAATAAAGTGCAGCAAGATAACCCAATCCTTTTTGTAGCAAAGGACATGCCAAACAATCTCTTATAATAAGCAAAGCGCCCTTAGGGCAATCGAATTTCATCTAGTCACCGCATCATGTTGGTTTGATTCTGCTCACTACTTTGATAATTTGATATGTGGGTGGACCGGTGCTTGCGTGTTGTTCTTACTTGAACAAGCCCTACTTATGATTAACCCCCGCAAGCATACACAACTATGAAATAAGAATTAAGATAACAATCTAACTATAGCATTAAACATATGGATCCAAATCAGCCCCTTACTTAAATAGCACATAAACTAGGGTTTAACCTTCACTCTAGCAACCCATAATCTAATAACTATTCCATAATGCATTCCCTTAGACCCAAAGATGGTGAAGTGTCATGTAGTCGACGCTCACATAACACCACCAAGGAACCATAACAACATATCATCAAAATATCAAACTAATACCAAATTCACATGATTACTTGCAACATGACTTCTCCGTGGCCTCAAGAACAAGGACAACTACTCACAAATAATACTCATGCTCAAGATTAGAGGGTATTAAATAGCATAATGGATCGGAACATATAATCTTCAAATAAACCACACAGATCAACTACAAGATGTAATCAACACTACTAGTCACCCACAGTACCAATATGAGGTTCTCGCACAAAGATTGAACACAAGAGATGAACTATTTCAGAGATGGTTCTGTTGAAGATGTTGATAAATATCGCCTCCCAAAGATAAGAGGATTGTTTGTGATGAGGATGGCTTCTATTTCCCATCCGCAAGGAAAGTTCTCTCAAATAAATCGCTCCACGGAGGGCAAAAGTGCTCCCGCCTGTTCCGCCTCGAGATGGCAACACTCCATCCCGAAAGTCCTCTCTTTATTTTTTCTAGGTCAAAAGACCTTATATACTAGAAGATGGGCACTGGTGGCTGTGGTGCCCACCACCCACCAGGCACACTCTGAGGGGTGTGGTCCCGTGTCTTGTGGCCACCGGCAGCCCCTCCGTAGTTCTTTTCTCCAATATTTTCATTTATTCCAAAATAACTGAAAATTTTAGTTCATTTGGAGATGTAGAATAGGTATCTCTGCCATAGCTTTTTCAGGTCTAGAATTCCAGCTAACGCATTCTCTTGTGTAAACTTGCATATTATGAGAGAAAAGGTATTAGAATTATCTATAAAGTGTTATAAAGCACAAAAACACTATAAATATATGATTTTGTCATGGAAAATCTAAATGAATGTCACGGAAAGACCCCAAAATGTCATATAAGATCACCACTGACCATCAAAATATAAGGCCACCTCATTCCTTATGAAGCACTTTTGCCATGAAAGTAAACCACGCCAACACTAAAATTCATGAAGTAAAGTCATCCATAGTCTTATGTTTCATTACATGAAAGAAAGTGATGGTATGGCTCCACCGTGTATTAGATGTGGCCTTCCTACGACGATGTGGTATCATCATTTTTTTCTAATTTAGTAAAAGGTCTTACATATTGGTTTCACAATCCAAAAGACTCCTTAACCCGCTGCTGGGACGGCGAAGTGCCTGTAGAAGCAGTCAGGTTTCGACATCGCGCTATGTTCCTTTTCAAACTTTCGCATGTTGTTTAACTGGGAATGGTGGCCCCAGAGTATAGCAGCCCACCTGTTAGACGCATTCCCTAACCCTTCGTGACAGCCGGTCGGAAATTGATCACGTGGGACATGTGCGCTAATTAGCTCTCTCACAGTCATCCACCCCAAAAAATAATACAAATTAATATAATTTCAGCCATGTTATAGACATGTGTACCTCCACAATGTAATTGGCTGTGTTGTTTCAATTGTTTCCTAATTTTATGACTGATATGGATTTTGTCATGAAACATACAGGGTCTGTGCCTAGGTAGGTTTATGACAAATGATAGTTTCATCATGGTAGGACCGATGTTTATGACACAAACACAAAACATCACAGATAATTCATCGATAGAAGGCCAAAAATTACTAGTACAAGATATTTTAGGACTCGCAATTGATATGTAATTTGCACATTTTTGTGTCGCTACACGTTCTATGGTTTACTAGAATTTCTGCAATACTGCAAAAAAAAATAGTATCTAATTGCGGTGCAAAATGGTTAGAAAAGGTGACATGTCTTTGATGAATCGATGTTGAATATGGCTCACAAGAGTGCACTATGGTAGGTTTGTCCTTGTCTTGTTTTGACACCTTTTGTTTGTCCTTTTTCTAGTTTTTAATTTGGATTTTGGCTTTTATCATCTGGTTCTCGCAATTTCCTACTGTTTTGCCACTAGTTTTTTTTTTGCGGGGAGTTTTACCACTAGTTTTCAAGTGGTTCTCGCCATCTTTTTATGTGTTTCTCCACAATATTTTTTGATGTACTTTGGTATTCCATAACAATTTTCACACTAGATAATACACAACATATGATTGAGCAAAAAATGCGTGAGAAGGAAACAATGCAAGACATAGGCATCTCCAGCTGCAAACAAAGTAACATTTCCATCAACTGATGGCTAGAAAATAATCCATGGATTGCATATAATATATGTGTGTATGTATAGCTGGTGCTATAATTTCTATATGCATCCTCCTCGACCATTGGTAGGTGCTTACATACATATCCTCATATATTCACATATGAGTAGTACGAAGTAAAACCGAGAAATCAGAGCTGCGACAAATGTGAACTAACATGGCATGGATATGCGTTACTTAACTTGCACTTTAGGCCTTGCCAGATTCTCGCAGCCTGGTGGCCTGAAGGCAATGAAGCTGACGCACTGCACCTGGCGCATGTTGTCGGTCAATGACGCGGACATAGGCATCAGGGTACCTTCTTGACCTCCTCCACCGCTGAGCACTGCGTGCGCGTCGGTGCACCTTAACATAGGCAGCTTCCACATTGTCCAGCATCGACCGTCGAGTAGCCGGGGAGCTGTTGTGCTCACGGAAGACGGTCAACCTTGCTGAACTCGAGGCAGGGCACCCACTTGGAGCGGATCAGTAGTCGACTTCAGGAGGGCCTCCTGAGGAGGTGGCAAGTAAGACAGGGTCTCGAACTTTTGATGCCCTCAATCGCCACACCTGAATAGATGGAATGCGCACAGATGCTCAATACTTGGTGATAAGTCAATTAATTGTACTAACAATGCTAGAAAAAATCAGTCGACAAGCCAAAATTGTCCTTATGGCAGCTCTCATATGCATTGCTGGGTTGTTCACAATCAATAAAGCTTTGGTTGTACTTAGTTCTAATATATGGGTCCTATTTCGAGGATGGGTTTGGTTATATACATTGGGGATGTTCTGTAAGTGAATTACTTGCACTGACAAAGAAACCTCATATCAGTTTAATTAGTGCCCCAACATACCTGCATGCACCTGATCCTTCCGCCATTGCTGACGCTGCCGAGGCTGGCGCTGGAGCGGCTGACACGGGAGACGGCTGTGGACTTGAGCCCTGGAAGGGGGTGCCGTAGTATTTGAAGCCATCACGGCGGGGCCATGGTATTTGATAATCTGGAGGAGAGGAGGATGCCGGCTACACTTGAGGTTCCCATTGCCGGCCACACCATATATAGCCGCGTTTCTTTCTGTACAGATGTGCTGTGGCTCACGTTCGCTGGTTGCCCTCGTTTCCTTATCTTCTCCGGATCAGTACAGATGTTAGGGGTGGCTCACGTTCGCTGGTTGCCCTGTTTCCTTATCTTCTCCGGATCAGTGGAAGAAGCATATCTGTCGGGTGCATTGTGTGTGGAAATTGTGTGAGGATGGGACTTGAGTGGTTCCGGCAAAATATTTTCATTTGTATTATATAGATATGCTGGCTCACTCTTTCAAAAGTGCTCATAGGCGTAGAGTGTGCGTAGTGCATTCATAAGATGGTGCACATGTGCGATGTGAACATCTACGCCAGGTACAGTGTTTTCAAAATAAAATATGTTTTCTTGGTACAATTAACTGAACTAGCATAGTAACCGTCCACAGGTAGAACAAGTTCTTCCCTTCTCAAGGCCATTAGGAAAGCTTTTCCCTCGATATCCGGCCAAGAAGCCTGTGGATTTGCCTCCTCTCGGGAAGGGGATTCCCGTGTCTCGGTCGCCATAGTAGATAGGTGGTTTTGATCTCACAGGTGACACTTGGACGCAGATGGCGGCGCTCTTCTTCGAAGTCAGTCTTTTCAGATCCGATCCTCTTGAAGTTCTTCTATCTGGGGAGCCCACGATTTGGCGTAGCCTCGGGTGGCAAGGATAGAATTTCGTCATGTGTGTGAACACGAAGTTTTTGTGTCAGGGATTCAACGGCTACAACCGCCGCCAGAACACTGATCCTTAGAGGCATGTGCATGAAGACTCACTGGCTATCATCAACAAGGTCAGGCTAGCTCCAGGTGGAGCACAACAACGTGCGTTAGCTGGCTCAAGCTGCAGAGGCAATGGTCATTCAATGGTCCATGGAGCTAGATGTAAATTTTTAATGTTTGAGGTGCTTTATTCGTGAATCTTATAATAGATCTTGTCCTTTAGGCAAAAGAAGAAGAAACTAAACTAGCGTACGTAGTGGCCAGCAGAAATGCGCTTTCATCCTAATATTACATTGTTTAACAAAAATATTTTAATATATATAGTATGTTTTATATATATATATATATATATATATTTCAAGTGTATAAAAGTTCCCACTTATAATATAAACATGATCCAACGGAGTGACTGAAAAATATAACTGTATGTGTCCTGATAAAAAAAACAATGTTCAGTATATATTTATGTAAAAGTGAGCTAAGATTTTATTTTGTTGAGGGAACATAAATGCATATATAGTATCCCTTCAAATTCTCTCCCCTAACTTTCTTTCTCCACAATGCAACTAATAGATAACAATCCTCTAGCGGGATATACAAGTCATACTTAATTAGATAGTGAAATTCAATCTTGGCAAATAACTAATCTTTTTTTTATTATCAAATTGAGCAACAATTAAATCCATAAATATGTTATCGCTCAAAGATTGGACGTGAATAGTCAAAATACACCATAAATATATCCTGGTGGAGTGAGTATTTTTCGCCAGGCATGAACTTGCATCATCATAGATTCCACATCATCCAACATTTTTTCTCTTGTGAATCAAAAAGAAATAAAAACTGGAACTCAAAATCATGAAATGGATTTAACTCAGCATATAATACATACTCTATTGAGTTTGCTTAGATATCATTGTTGTGTTGGTGTATAAGCATTGGTTCTCAAAGTGAATTCAGTAAATAAATGTTTTATGGCGCCAATTTAATTTTTTGATAATAATTGTTTTAGGTCATCAAACATAACTGAATAATCAAGAAAGTGTTATGGAAACCTTCTAACTAACGTAACTATTACATGTGGTGTAATATGCAAGAAAAAATAGCAAACATATATATTTTTGAATAATTTGGAAGCAAACAATATATGTAGGAGATATATTGATAAATCAAAGCTAGAGTTACCCATAAAATGTTTGTACAACTATGTAGAGTTGCACCATGTAAATGTTTGCACATTGTAAAAGCAAGTGTTTGCAAGAACCATATCTGTGGTACACCAGTAGAAAAGGGGCCAATGGTCCAGGCGGTCCAGTTTATTAGTCCCGGTTCAATCCAACGACCAATAGCATCGGACCAAGTTCGCGAGCCCCGGCCGGCAGCCACAGGGACATTGGTCCCGTTCGCTCGACTGTGGTCCCGGTTGGTGGGACGTAACCGGACCAACGGCCCGCCTCCTGCCCAACACCATTGGTCCGGTTGCGGGGCTTAAACCGACCTACCGGCCCATTATCCTGGTTCAACCATCGATCGACTAAAGGGTTGGTCCGCGCTATCAGAGTTTAGTCCCACCGCCAACCGGTGAATCGACCGTTTATAGCCCCTCTCTACCTTATTGATTCTCTGAAATGAAACACTACTTGAAAAGGCATGCTAGTGGCGCACTGGGCCGTTTTCTAATGGCGCATGGCTGGCGCGCCATCGCATCACGCCATTAGAATTTTTAATGGCGCACTACCACGCGCCTATTAGAATTCGGATTCTAATGGCGCACCAGCCACTGCGCCATTAGTACTGCTCACAGCGCCACTAGTATCTCATATACTTACAAATAAGTAAAGATACTCTAGCGCGCCTATTAGTAACAACTTTTTAATTCTTTTCTTCTTAATCTCATGTCACTATTTCATATGAGATATTCAAAAACATATATATGTACAACAAGCATCCATATAGCAATCATATATGTACAACAAGCATGCATATAGCAATCATATCCAACACACAAGTTTCATCATATATACATACGTATATAGCCAACACATAGTTCCGTCATATAAAAAGTTTTACATTGTTCATCCAACACCGCTATCCATCAATTCACAAAAGTTTCACATTCATAAAAAAAAAAACAGAAATGGAAAAGAAGTTAACCCATCCACGCAAGCTTCCGCCAATTAAATCAAATCCAAATGATAAACAAGAAGTTAGAAGAAAAAGAAGAAGACTAGAAGAAGAATAAGAAGAGTTTTGAAAAGAAGAAGATTAAGAAAAAGACTAAGTTTATTATGTAAACTTGATCATTTTGTGCTAACATAAGTTATTTTGGAGCTAACCTATAGGAAACTAAGCATAGTCTAAGCTAGTATATTAGAGCCAACTTAGGTAAAATGAAGCTAACCTATGTCATTTTGGAAAAGAAGAAGATTAAGAAAAGACTATGCTTATTATGTAAACTTGATCATTTTGTGCTAACATAAGTTATTTTGGAGCTAACCTATAGGAAATCACATATAAGCTCTAAGTTAGTATATTAGAGCCAACTTAGGTAAAATGAAGCTAACCTATAGGAAACTACATATTAGAGATAACATAGGTAACTACATATATATATCATTTTGGATAGCTAACCATAGGAGATCTGACATACCGACAAAGTAGGCAGTTCTTCTCCTTCTCTCCTTCATCTCCTCGACATACTTAGAGCGGAGGTGGAGGCAAAGGAGGTAGTGGGATGTAGTCTTCTACCACAATTGGCGTGGTCAGCCACTGGTGGATCACTGCCGCCACCACCGGCAAGTGGTCATTGTCAGCACCACCACCATCGCAAGGCCACCTTCTGCACGACCATCGCTAGGTATGGTCGAGTTGAATGAGCTCGCCGAGTGAAGTGCCGTGCTCCGAGTGGTTGTCGCCGTCCGAGTGACTTTCAAGTTGCGGTACATCTAGACGGTGATCTGGCCCAGGGGCCCAGTACAAAGTATACGGTGTCCATGGGTAGGGCCTTTAGGTCACGCCTGTTACCCTACCCCTAATACATGTCATCATCATTAGCCCCCGAATCGGTCGAGGTTGAGCGGGTTGAGTCGAGGTGAATTCCCAGATGAGTCGAGTGCTGCGGAAGCCTTTATGAACTCCCTCTGGTCACCCGGCGACCTTATCTCCGCATGTTGTCTTGACGGATTCCAGATTGTATGGTGTCCGAGTGAAATGAGCTCAAACGGGCCCGCGGAGGAGCGTTAAACTCACCTTATAGCAATTTTTTTGTTGGAGTGATTTGGAGCTGGTCCTGCATTGAGTAACTGATTACTCAGAATTTCTTCACGCCTGGAACGTGTCTTTTTTTGTTGTTTGGCCGTCACTCGGACCGGGCGGACCGTTCCGAGAGGATACCATTCCAGTGGGGGCACGCTGAGTGCACCCACTGGGTGTAGTCCTAGAGACTGCCGTCGACTGCGGGCAGTCGGTGGGAGTCTTAGAGCCTGTCTTTTTTGTTGTTGTGTTCATCACTCGGACTGGTCAGGCCGTACCGAGCGGGGACTACACCCAGTGGGTGCACTCTGTCGTGGGAACGACTCCGACAGTAAGAGAGGGGTAGGATAACGGAGCATGATCTATCGAGATGCATATGGGTGCCACGGTGGTTTTAGCGAGTTCGGGCCTCTCACGGTGGAGATAACAACCCTACCTCTCGTGCTCCGGAGAGGCTTTGTTTTATCTAAGTATATATCCGGAGATTACAATGTGTGTGAGAGAGAGTAACGGATCCCCATGCCTGAGCTAAGTCCTGAGACTAATGGTGAAAAGAGAGAGAGAGGTGGAAGAAAAGACCCCCCTAGTCTAGTGGTGGGGGTGGCTTATATAGAGTGCGCCACCCCCTCACCCCTTATGTTACATGGTGGAGCATCAATGCCGTAATGCCTGCCCACTACAAAACCGTCATGCTGACTATTGGTCTTTGCATATCCGAGTGAGTTACATGGTCGAGTTGAATGAGCTCGTCGAGTGAAGTGCCATGCTCCGAGTGGTTTTCGCCGTCCGAGTGACTTTCAACTTGCGGTACATCTAGACAGTGATCTGGCCCAGGGGCCCAGTACAAAGTATACGGTGTCCATGGGTAGGGACTTTAGGTCAGGCCTGTTACCCTACCCCTAATACATGTCCTCATCACCTCCCCCGGACCAGGTGTTGGGGCCTGGCTGGTGGAGGCTTGGTAACCTCTCCGGGCACAGTCCGGTGAGCGCTCTTTCTCCTAGAAGAGTCAGGAGCATTAACATACTTCATAGGGGTCTTTTCCTTAAAAACGATGGCGTGACGTACCTTTGCGGCGACGTTTCAATCCGCACCGCACCCCTCTTCCGCCTGCTGGGCCGAACTGACCCTGGTTGGTCAGCCACCGCAGGATCAGCTTCCCGTGCTGAAGGCACCTCCTGCGAGACACCGTTGGTATACGGTGGTCGAGAAATAAGCACGACGAAAAAATGGTGTCGGGCTTGGTCATAGTTACCGGAAGCCGGAGATAAACCGGGGTAGTCAGCCGTAATGGCGACTAGAGCATTGTCCATGCTCAGTTGATGGAACACCCCGTTGATCAACTCCACCTTTATGTCCGGATCCTCCTCGGAGGCCGGATCAAGGCATCTTCCTGGATCCTCGGGTTGTGGAGCCGGACTATGTATGCCCTCCACATCCCGACGCAGATCCTGCGTCGAAATCATGAAGTAAGACACTTAACTTTGAAAGCACGGACCGGATAGATGAATGTTCGCTTACCCAGCTCCGAGGGTTATTCATGGAGAATCCGTTCAACGGACTCGTTTGGAGGAAGTCCTCCTTCTCCCCCTTGTACCCAGCGGACAGGATCTTCACCAGATCCGCGGCCGATCCCGGCCCCTTGCGGCCATGACGAGTGGCGTCATTCTCCCCATTGAAATCCCACATGGGGTGGCCCCTATATTGAAGCGGTTGCACCCCTCGCATAATGAACGTGGCCATGACTCCAATCATGGTCAATCCGGAATGAGCTAGCAACCTTATCCGGCCCATCAGATAATGGACGCTCCTGTCATCCTCCTGTTGAGGGCTCCGCGGGCACCAACTCAGGCGTTTCTTTAGAGGAGCGTTGCTGAACTCCGGGAAGCCGATCCGAACTGGGTCCGGCAGTGGAGCGTCTTCCACATAAAACCATTCCGAAGGCTAGTCTTCGGACACCTTCTTCGCGGTTCCGGATAGATACCCGGTCCCGGCGATGCGTCATATTTCCGCTCCGCCCACTTGATATATCGACCCCTCGTGAGAGCGGGGTACGAGGCAAAACAATCTCTTCCACAGCGTGAAGTGGGGCTCGATGCCCAAAAATAGCTCACAAAGAGCTACGAAACCCGCAATGTGCAGAATGGAGGCGGGCGTGAGGTGATGTAGCTAGAGTCCGTAGAACTCCAGAAGCCCCCGGAGGAACAGATGTATGGGAAATCTGAGCCCCCTTATTAGATAAGGGACGAAGCACACCCGCTCCTTTGGTGGGGTGGGGTGGTCTCCGCCTGCTTTCCACCTTTGTAGGTGGCCAGCCCGGCTCGAACCGGGACCATAAAGGTCGGAGGGAGGTATCCCTCCGCTTGGAGCGTCACCAGCTCACTGTGCGGGACTGAACATCTCCCCCAATCTCCTGGCTGAGGGCTGGGGGCGCGAGAGGAGGAGCCGCGTCGACGGTCCATGATGGAGTGGATTTTTGACAGAAGCGCTCCGATGAGTACTCGAGGGAGGAGGATGGTGTGATCTGGATCTGCATTCTTGCCTCTCTTATAGGCAGCTTATTCGCGCGGCTAGGGGGTAAAATGTAAAAATACCCTGGCCTTTCGCATTCGTACGACACGTGGAAGAGGGCCATTATTGGGCGTGGAAGCCAAGGAGCGCAACATTTATAAGGAAGCCAGACACTATGCGGCAAGCACATGGAATTTGGAGGAGGACCCGCCTTGCAACGCCGAAGACAACATCTGTGGCGGACTCGGCGTCATTGAAGCTCGGTTCGGGGATCTTGAGGAGTCTGGACTAGGGGGTGTCCGGATGACCGGACTATCATAATCGGCCGGACTCCAAGACTATGAAGATACAAGATTGAAGACTTCGTCCCGTGTCCGAATGGGACTTTCCTTGGCGTGGAAGGCAAGGTTGGCAATACGGATATGTAGATCTCCTACCATTGTAACCGACTCGGTGTAACCCTAGACCTCTCCGGTGTCTATATAAACCAGAGGGTTTTTAGTCCGTAGGACGACAACAATAACAACAATCATACCATAGGCTGGCTTCTAGGGTTTAGCCTCCTTGATCTCGTGGTAGATCCACTCTTGTACTACCCATATCATCAATATCAATCAAGCAGGAGTAGAGTTTTACCTCCATCGAGAGGGCCCGAACCTGGGTAAAAACATCGTGTCCCTTGTCTCCTGTTACCATCCGCCTAGACGCATAGTTCGGGACCCCCTACCCGAGATCCGCCGGTTTTGACACCGACAGAGACCACCTGGATACTCGTCGTAGCTTTTCTCCTTCCCTGGCTGTTGCATCGTGAGTTCGGCAGATCTGCTGCCGGACAGGGCCTCTGGTAAATGGAGTCCTGTTGATTAAGAAAAGAAAGGAAAAAAGATGACACACTTGGGAGCCCCTAGTGTGGTTGAGCCGCACTCTGGGCCTGTCGTGGTCGTGCCCCTCCCCCTATGCCCATGGTATCTCTAGAGCGTAATGATGTACGCGAAGGACCATTCTTGCAATTTTGCAAGGGCTGGGGTTGGGGCCGCACTACTACGCGTGCTCGGTACGTGCCAGGTGGTCTTGTTGTATGTTACTCCGGGCGCATTTAGTCGTGTCCGGTCGCTTAACGGCTGGACTCGAGAATTGCCTTAAGAGGCTGCTTTGTACTTCTGCCGCGAGAGCCGCTGTGTGTTCCTCCGTTCGGAGGGAGCATTCAGTGTTTTCGTTGACCGTGATGACTCATCGAGGGCCTGGCATCTTGAGCTTGAGGTATGCGTAGTGCGGCACCGCGTTGTACTTTGCAAACGCGGTCCGTCCGAGTAGAGCATGATAGCCGCTGCGGAACGGAACTATGTCAAAGATTAACTCCTCGCTTCGGAAGTTATCCGGGGATCCGAAGACCACTTCAAGTGTGACTGAGCCTGTACAGTTGGCCTCTACACCTGGTATGACGCTTTGAAGGTCGTCTTTGTGGGTTTAATCCTTGAGGGTCTCGCGCCATCTTGCGCCTTTGTATCCTGATAAAGCAGGTTCAGGCTGCTGCCGCCGTCCATCAGGACTCTGGTGAGGTGAAATCCATCGACGATTAGGTCTAAAACCAATGCGGCGAATCCCCCGTGGCGGATACTTGTGGGGTGGTCCCTTCGATCAAAAGTGATCGGGCAGGAGGACCATGGGTTGAACTTCGGCGTGACTGGCTCCATCGCGTATACGTCCCTGAGTGCACGCTTCCGCTCCCTCTTGGGTATGTGGGTTGCGTATATCATGTTCACCGTCCGCACTTGTGGGGGGAAACCTTTCTGTCCTCTATTGTTCGGCGGCCGGGTCTCTTCCTCGTCATCGTGCAGCCCCTTGTCATTGTTTTCGCAATTAACTTGCTGCTCGCTTGAATACCCAACAATCCTGTTGGTGTGATTAGCTGGCTTTTCGGGGTGCCGCGATCCGCAAGAGCGGTCGAGTATTTGGTCCAAATTGACGGACCCGGAGTAGTTCTTTTGAATGGCTTTTTCGTGACGGGTTTGGAGCCTCTGAATCCGGCGTTGATCGTCAGATCCTCGGTGTTATTGCCGTTAACGCGGCGTTTGTTTTTGTTGCGACGCGACCTGCCATTGTGGTCCTTGGTATCCGGACTGCCAGAATTTTTGTTGAGGTTGTTACTGCGGGCTAGCCAGCTGTCCTCTCCCGCGCAGAAGAGGGTCATGAGTGATGTGAGGGCTGCCATGGATTTCGCTTTTCCTGTCCTAGGTGCCGGGCAAGCCACTCGTCATGATGTTATGTTTGAAGGCTGCGAGGGCCTCTGCATCCGGACAATCGACGATTTGATTTTTCTTTGTTAAGAACCGTGTCCGTAATTGTCCGCCGATTCGTCAGCTGCTGAACTATGTGGCTTAGGTCATCGGCGTCGGTGGTCGCACATATGTGCCTGGAAGTTGTCAAGGAATGCGGCTTCCGTGTCCTCCCAACACCCAATTGATTCTGGCCGGCAAGCTGTTAAGCCAATGCCAAGCTGGTCCTTTAAGCTTGAGTGGGAGATATTTGATGGCGTGAAGATCATCGCCATGGGCCATGTGGATATGAAGGAGATAGTCTTGATCCAAACCGCTGGGTCTGTTGTGCCATCATAGGATTCAATATTCACGGAATTAACCCTTGGGATTTGATGATCCATTACTTCATCTATGAAGCATAGTGGGTGTGCGGCGCCTCTATATTGGGCTATATCACGACATAGCTCGAGCGAGCTTCGTCTCACCGTGTTCGCCCGGCGAAGATGTTTAGATCCGCGCGACGGTCGTCGTCGCGCGCATCGTAAAGCGCACGCGATCCATAGATCGATCTTGATTGTCTTGCCTTATCCTCCAATATGTCTCGCAAGTCCGGCGCATTCCCCCGTAGCTTCGTACTTTTCGAGCGGTGCCGGGGTACGGTTCTAGTGGAGGGCCTAGAGGCCTCTCTGTTGCGGCCACGAGGTGGTCGGTCACCGACAGTCGCTGGTGATGCAGGTTTATATGCCACCTCCTCTAATCGGGGAGCAGCTTGCGCTTGGGGTAGCGCTTGGAGGGTGCTCGAAGTTCATGCTCTTCGCCGCAAGGACTTGATCCATCTGTCGGCTAGCAGATCTTGATCAGCTCTAAGCTGTTGCTGCTTTTTCATTAGGCTGTTTGCCGTGGCCATAAGCCTGCGTTTGAAACGCTCTTGTTCGACGGGATCCTCAGGCACGACGAATTCGTCGTCGTCGAGGCTTGCCTCGTCTTCAGAGGGAGGCATGTAATTATCATCCTCTACCTCTTTGTCTGCCGCTCTCTCATGAGGGCTGGCTTCTCCGTCCTCCTGTGCTGAATCTTGCTGGAGAGGGTTGTCTTCGGCACTATCTGGGGTGTTATTATATCCGGTGCCGGAATCTCCACTCTTGCTGTGGCGGGATTTAGAGCGGCGCCGCTGACGCCGGCGCTTAGGCTGCTTCTTGGAGGAGTCTTCCTCCGCTGCTTCCTCGCCATTCCCATCCATTGGGATGTTCACCATGTATATGTCATATGACGAGGTGGTCTTCCAGTGCCCCATAGGCGCTGGTTCTTGGTCGTCTCCGGCATCGTCGTCCATACCGTCGATGTCTTCGGAGTCGTAGTCTAGCATGTCGGTTAGATCGACGACAGTGGCTACAAAGTGGGTGGTGGGTGGGGTTTGAATTTATTTGTCGTCCGCATCTCAACCGTCCTGACCGCAGTTCGGCCAGGGCTCTCCTGATAACGAGAGATATTTTAGCGAATTCAGGATGTCGCCGAAAGGTGAGCGGTGAACTCCATAATTGGCGCCCAATCGGATTCGATTGGAGGGGGCGCGGGAGGTTCGGAGTCTGGCGAGGAGTCCGGCACCTCGAAGTCACGAGCTTCACAAGGGACAAGGTCAGTATTCGGCTCCATCGTCGTAGATGTTGTAGCCCCCGAGGCGGTGTCTAGCCACCCGTCCTCGATCTGCGCAGCCGGCTCCGAATTGAGGATCGGAGCGGACTCGTGTGTGGCCTCCAGGACACTGTCCGGCAGCAGAGCTAAATCGTGCCCATCGTGACAGTGCGGCGCGCTTGGCTGTGGCTCGAATCCATCGAAGATCAAGTCTCCGCGGATGTCAGCCGTGAAGTTTAGACTTCCAAATCTGACCTGACGGCCAGGGGCGTAGCTTTCGATCTGCTCCAGATGTCCAAGCGAATTGGCCCGCAGTGCAAACCCGCCGAATACGAAGATCAGTCCGGGGAGAAAAGTCTCACCCTGGACCACGTCGTTGGTGATGATCGAAGGAGCCATCGAGCCTATTGGCGACGACACAGAGGAACTCTCAATGAAAGCACCAATGTCAAAAACCGGCGGATCTCGGGTAGGGGGTCCCGAACTGTGCGTCTAGGCGGATGGTAACAGGAGACAAGGGACACGATGTTTTTACCCAGGTTCGGGCCCTCTCGATGGAGGTAAAACCCTACTCCTGCTTGATTGATATTGATGATATGGGTAGTACAAGAGTGGATCTACCACGAGATCAAGGAGGCTAAACCCTAGAAGCTAGCCTATGGTATGATTGTTGTTGTTGTTGTGTCCTACGGACTAAAACCCTCCGGTTTATATAGACACCAGAGAGGGCTAGGGTTACACAGAGTCGGTTACAATGGTAGGAGATCTACATATCCGTATTGCCAAGCTTGCCTTCCACGCCAAGGAAAGTCCCATCCGGACACGGGATGAAGTCTTCAATCTTGTATCTTCATAGTCTTGGAGTCCGCCGATGATGATAGTTCGCTATCCGGACACCCCTAGTCCAGACTCCATCACCCCTGTCTTGTGGGCCCCCGAGGCTCGCCGACCTCAACTCCAACTCCATATATTCCGCTTTATGGAGAGAAAATCAGAGAGAAAGTTTCATCGCTTTTTACGATCACGGAGCCGCCAAACCCTAATCTCTCTCGAGAGGCTGATCTAGAGTCCGTTCGGGGCTCCGGAGAGGGGATTCGGCGTCGTCGTCATCATCAACCATCCTCCATCACCAATTTCATGATGCTCACCGCCGTGCGTGAGTAATTCCATCGTATGCTTGCTGGACGGTGATGGGTTGGATGAGATTTACCATGTAATCAAGTTAGTTTTGTTATGGTTTGATCCTTAGTATCCACTATGTTCTGAGATTGATGTTGCTATGACTTTGCTATGCTTAATGCTTGTCACTAGGGCCCGAGTGCCATTATTTCAGATCTGAACCTATTATGTTTTCATGAATATATGTATGTTCTTGATCCTATCTTGCAAGTCTATAGTCACCTATTATTAATATGATCCGATAACCCCGAAGTGACAATAATCAGGATACTTCTCGGTGATGACCGTAGTTTGAGGAGTTCATGTATCCACTATGTGCTAATGCTTTGTTCCGGTTCTCTATTAAAAGGAGGCCTTAATGTCCCTTAGTTTCCGCTAGGACCCCGCTGCCACGGGAGGGTAGGACAAAAGATGTCATACAAGTTCTTTTCCATAAGCACGTATGACTATTTACAGAATACATGCCTACATTACATTGATGAACTGGAGCTAGTTCTGTGTCACCCTATGTTATAGCTATTACATGAGGAATCGCATCCGACATAATTATCCGTCACTGATCCATTGCCTACGAGCTTTTCACATCTTGTGTTTCGCTTATTTGCTTTTCCGTTGCTATTGTTACAATCACTACAAAACCCAAAAATATTACTTTTGCTACCGTTACCTTTATTATCATACTACTTTGCTACTAAATACTTTGCTGCGGATACTAAGTTATGCATGTGTGGTTGAATTGACAACTCAACTGCTAATACTCAAGAATATTCTTTGGCTCCCCTTGTGTCGAATCAATAAATTTGGGTTGAATACTTTACCCTCGAAAGCTGTTGCAATCCCCTACACTTGTGGGTTATCAAGGACTAAGGAGATGTTTCTCATTTATGGAGGTGATGTAGAGCTTGTCATAAAAGGTTACGTCGATGCTAGCTTTGACACTGATCTGAATGACTCAAAATGTCAATTCACATATGTATTTATTTTGAATGGTGGGGCAGTCAGCCGGAGTAGCTCCAAGCAAAGCGTTGTAGCAGTATCAACATGTGAGGCGGAATATCTGAACTAGGTGTGGTTCCTCTGCATCGGATCCCATGACTGTCTATTGTGACAACACAGGTGCCATTGTCATAGCCAACAAGCCAAGGTTTCACACAAAAACTAAGCATATCAAATGCCGCTTCAACTCCATCCGTGACTATATCAAGGAAGGAGAATAGAGATTTGTGAAATTCACACGGATCTCAATGTTGAAGATGATGACCCACAAGTATAGGGAATCAACCATAGTCCTTTCAATAAGTAAGAGTATCGAACCCAACGAGGAGCAGAAGGAAATGAGGAGCGGTTTTAGCCAGGTAATTTCTGCAAGCACTGAAATTGTCGGTAACAAGTAGTTTGATAGTAAGATAATTTCTAATGGTCAAGTAACGGTAAATAAAGTGCAGCAAGATAACCCAATCCTTTTTGTAGCAAAGGACATGCCGAAACAATCTCTTATAATAAGCAAAGCGTCCTTAAGGGCACACTGGAATTTCATCTAGTCACTGTCATCATGTTGGTTTGATTCGCGTTCACTACTTTGATAATTTGATATGTGGGTGGACCGGTGCTTGCGTGTTGTTCTTACTTGAACAAGCCTCCTACTTATGATTAACCCCCTCGCAAGCATACACAACTATGAAATAAGAATTAAGATAACAATCTAACTATAGCATTAAACATATGGATCCAAATCAGCCCCTTACGAAATAGCACATAAACTAGGGTTTAACCTTCTGTCACTCTAGCAACCCATAATCTAATAACTATTCCATAATGCATTCCCTTAGACCCAAAGATGGTGAAGTGTCATGTAGTCGACGTTCACATAACACCACTCAAGGAACCATAACAACATATCATCAAAATATCAAACGAATACCAAATTCACATGATTACTTGCAACATGACTTCTCCTGTGGCCTCAAGAACAAGGACAACTACTCACAAATAATACTCATGCTCAAGATTAGAGGGGTATTAAATAGCATAATGGATCGGAACATATAATCTTCAAATAAACCACACAGCATCAACTACAAGATGTAATCAACACTACTAGTCACCCACAGGTACCAATATGAGGTTCTGGTACAAAGATTGAACACAAGAGATGAACTATTTTCAGATGAGATGGTTCTGTTGAAGATGTTGATAAATATTGGCCTCCCAAAGATAAGAGGATTGTTTGTGATGAGGATGGCTTCTATTTCCCCATCCGCAAGGAAAGTTCTCTCAGCGAAATCGCTCCGCCGGAGGGCAAAAGTGCTCCTGCCCAAGTTCTGCCTCGAGATGGCAACACTCCATCCTGAAAGTCCTCTCTTTATTTTTTTTCTAGGTCAAAAGACCTTATATACTAGAAGATGGGCACCGAAGGTGGGCAGGGTGCCCACCACCCACCAGGGCACACCTGGAGGGGGTGGCGTGTCCTGGTGTCTTGTGGCCACCTGGCAGCCCCCTCTGGTAGTTCTTTTCTCCAATATTTTCATTTATTCCAAAATAATTCTCCGTAAAATTTTAGTTCATTTGGAGATGTGTAGAATAGGTATCTCTGCCATAGCTTTTTCAGGTCTAGAATTCCAGCTACCGGCATTCTCTCTCTTTGTGTAAACTTGCATATTATGAGAGAAAAGGTATTAGAATTACTCCATAAAGTGTTATAAAGCACAAAAACACTATAAATATATGATTTTGTCATGGAAAATCTAAATGAATGTCACGGAAAGACCCCAAAATGTCATATAAGATCACCACTGACCATCAAAATATAAGGCCACCTCATTCCTTATGAAGCAATTCTTTGCCATGAAAGTAAACCACGCCAACACTAAAATTCATGAAGTAAAGTCATCCATAGTCTTATGTTTCATTACATGAAAGAAAGTGATGGTATGGCTCCACCGTGTATTAGATGTGGCCTTTCCCACGACGATGTGGTATCATCATTTTTTTTCTAATTTAGTAAAAGGTCTTACATATTGGTTTCACAATCCAAAAAGACTCCTTAACCCGCGCGTTGGGACGTGCGAAGTGCTCCGTAGAAGCAGTCAGGTTTCGACATCGCGCTATGTTCCTTTTCAAACTTTCGCATGTTGTTTAACTGGGAATGGTGGCCCCGCGTAGTATAGCAGCCCACCTGTTAGACGCATTCCCTAACCCTTCGTGACAGCCGGTCGGAAATTGATCACGTGGGACATGTGCGCGCGAATTAGCCTCCCCCTCACAGTCATCCACCCCAAAAATAATACAACTTAATATAATTTCAGCCATGTTATAGACATGTGTGTACCTCCACAATGTAATTGGCTACTGTTGTTTACAACTAATTGTTTCCTAATTTTATGACTGGATATGGATTTTGTCATGAAACATACAGGGTCTGTGCCTCCTAGGTAGGTTTATGACAAAATGATAGTTTCATCATGGTAGGACCGATGTTTATGACACAAACACAAAACATCACAGATAATTCATCGTATAGAAGGCCAAAAATTACTAGTACAAGATATTTTAGGACTCGTCAATTCGATATGTAATTTGCACATATTTGTGTCCGCTACACGTTCTATGGTTTACTAGAATTTCTGCAATACTGCAAAAAAAAAAATAGTATCTAATTGCGGTGCAAAATGGTTAGAAAAGGTGACATGTCTTTGATGAATCGATGTTGGAATATGGCTCACAAGACAAGTGCACTATGGTAGGTTTGTCCTTGTCTTGTTTTGACACCTTTTGTTTGTCCTTTTTTCTAGTTTTTAATTTGGATTTTGGCTTTTTATCATCTGGTTCTCGTCAATTTCCTACTGTTTTGCCACTAGTTTTTTTTTTGGGGAGTTTTACCACTAGTTTTCAAGTGGTTCTCGCCATCTTTTTATGTGTTTCTCCACAATATTTTTTGATGTACTTTGGTATTCCATAACAATTTTCACACTAGATAATACACAACATATGATTGAGCAAAAAATGCGTGAGAAGGAAACAATGCAAGACATAGGCATCTCCAGCTGCAAACAAAGTAACATTTCCATCAACTGATGGCTAGAAAATAATCCGCGGATTGCATATAATATATGTGTGTATGTATAGCCGGTGCTATAATTCTCATATGCATCCTCCTCGACCTACGTTGGTAGGTGCTTACATACATATCCTCATATATTCACATATGAGTAGTACGAGAAGTAAAACCGAGAAATCAGAGCTGTCGACAAATGTGAACTAACATGGCATGGATATGCGTTACTTCAACTTGCACTTTAGGCCTTGCCAGATTCCTCGCAGCCTGGTGGCCTGAAGGCAATGAAGCTGACGCACTGCACCTGGCGCATGTTGTCGAAGCCGATGACGCGGACATAGGCATCAGGGTACTCCTTCTTGACCTCCTCCACCTCGCTGAGCACCTGCGTTGCGTCGGTGCACCCGAACATAGGCAGCTTCCACATTGTCCAGTATCGACCGTCGTAGTAGCCGGGGGAGCTGTTGTGCTCACGGAAGACGAAGCCAACCTTGCTGAACTCGAGGCAGGGCACCCACTTGGAGCGGATCAGGTAGTCGACCTGCTTCAGGAGGGCCTCCGTGGAGAGGGGTGGCAAGTAAGACAGGGTCTCGAACTTCTTGATGCCCTCAATCGGCCACACCTGAATAGATGGAATGCGCACAGATGCTCAATACTTGGTGATAAGTCAATTAATTGTACTAACAATGCTAGAAAAAATCAGTCGACAAGCCAAAAATTGCTCCTTATGGGCAGCTCTCATATGCATTGCTGGGTTGTTCACAATCAATAAAGCTTTGGTTGTACTTAGTTCTAATATATGGGTCCTATTTCGAGGATGGGTTTGGTTATATACATTGGGGATGTTCTGTAAGTGAATTACTTGCACTGACAAAGAAACTCATATCAGTTTAATTAGTGCCCCAACATACCTGCATGCACCTGATCCTTCCGCCATTGCTGACGCTGCCGAGGCTGGCGCTGGAGCGGCGGCTGACGGGGAGACCGGCTGTGGACTTGAGCCCTGGAAGGGTGCGACGGTGGTAGCCGACGAAGCCATCACGGCGGGGGCCATGGTATTTGATAATCTGGAGGAGAGGAGGATGCCGGCTACACTTGAGGCCCCATTGCCGGCTACACTATATATAGCCGCGTTTCTTTCGTACAGATGTGCTAGGGGTGGCTCACGTTCGCTGGTTGCCTCGTTTCCTTATCTTCTCCGGATCAGTACAGATGTGCTAGGGGTGGCTCACGTTCGCTGGTTGCCTCGTTTCCTTATCTTCTCCGGATCAGTGGAAGAAGCATATCCGTCGGGTGCATTGTGTGTGCTGGAAATTGTGTGAGGATGGGACTTGAGTGGTTCCGGCAAAATATTTTTCATTTGTATTATAAGATATGCTGGCTCACTCTTTCAAAAGTGCTCATAGGCGTAGAGTGTGCGTGTGTGCATTCATAAGAGATGGTGTACATGTGCGTATGTGAACATCTACGTTTGTACAGTGTTTCTCAAAATAAAATATATGTTTTCTTGGTACAATTAACTGAACTAGCATAGTAACCGTCCACAGGTAGAACAAGTTCTTTCCCCTCTCGCAAGGCGACTAGGGAAAGCTTTCCTCCCCTCGATATCCGCCGGCGAGCCTGTGGATTTGCCTCCCCTCTGCGGGAAGGGGATTCCTGGTGTCTCGGCTCCGGCTAGTAGATAGGTAAGGTTTTTGTCCTCACAGGGGTGACACTTGGACGTATGGTGGCGCTTCTTCTTCGAGTCAGTCTTTCAGGATCCGATCCTCTTGAAGTTCCTCTATCTGGGGAGCTCCGACGTAGATTTGGCGAGCTCCTCGGGTGGCAAGGATAGAATTTCTCGTCATGTGTGTGAACAACGAGTTTTTGTGTCAGGGATTCAACGGCGACAACTGCCGCTAGAACACTGATCCTTAGAGCATGTGCATGAAGACTCACCGGCTATCATCAACAAGGTCAGGCTAGCTCCAGTGTGGGAGCAATAACAACAGTGCGTTAGCGGCTCGTTTCGCAGAGGCAATGGTCATTCAATGGTCCATGGAGCTAGATGTAAATTTTTAATGTTTGAGGTGCTTTCTATTTCGGTGAATCTTTATAATAGATCTTGTCCTTTAGGCAAAAAGAAGAAGAAACTAAACTAGCGTACGTAGTGGCCAGCAGAAATGCGCTTTCATCCTAATATTACATTGTTTAACAAAAATATTTTAATATATATAGCATGTTTTATATATATATATATATATATATATTTCAAGTGTATAAAAGTTCCCGCCTATAATATAAACATGATCCAACGGAGTGACTGAAAAAATATAACTGTATGTGTCCTGGATAAAAAAAACAATGTTCAGTATATATTTATGTAAAAGTGAGCTAAGATTTTTATTTTGTTGAGGGAACATAAATGCATATATAGTATCCCTTCAAATTTTCTCCCCTAACTTCTTTCTCCACAATGCACCAATAGGATAACAATCCCTCTAGCGGGATATACAAGTCATACTTAATTAGATAGTGAAATTCAATCTTTGGCAAATAACTAATCTTTTTTTTATTATCAAATTGAGCAACAATTAAATCCCATAAATATGTTATCGTTCAAAGATTGGACGTGAATAGTCAAAATACACCATAAATATATCCTGGTGGAGTGAGTAATATTCTTTCGCCAGGCATGAACTTGCATCATCATAGATTCCACATCATCCAACATTTTTCTCTTGTGAATCAAAAAAGAAATAAAAAAACTGGAACTCAAAAATCATGAAATGGATTTAACTCAGCATATAATACATACTCTATTGAGTTTGCTTTAGATATCATTGGTTGTGTTGGGTGCATAAGCATTGGGTTCTCAAAGTGAATTCAGTAATATAAATAAGTTTTATGGCGTCAATTTAATTTTTTTTGATAATAATTGTTTTAGGTCATCAAACATAACTGAATAATCTGAAGAAAGTGTTATGGAAACCCTTCTAACTACGTAACTATTACATGTGGTGTAATATGCAAGAAAAAGATATAAGCAAACAATATATATTTTTTGAATAATTTGGAAGCAAACAATATATGTAGGAGATATATTGATAAATCAAAGCTAGAGTTGCACCATGTAAATGTTTGTACAACTATGTAGAGTTGCACCATGTAAATGTTTGCACATTGTAAAAGCAAGTGTTTGCAAGAACCATATCTGAAAAGGTATACCACTAGTAGAAAAGGGGCCAATGGTCCAGGCGGTCCAATTTATTAGTCCCTGCTCAATCGGAACCAGGACCAATGGGGCATCGGACCCGTTTACGTGAGCCGGGCCGGCCGGGCCACATGGGACATTGGTCGGTTAAATCTGACTGTTGGTCCCGGTTGGTGGGACGAACCGGACCAATGGGCCTCGCCTCTGCCCAACACCATTGGTCCCGGTTGGTGGCTTGAACAGGACCAATGGGCTGCCCATTAGTCCTGGTTGAACCATCGACCGGACTAAAGGGTTGGTCCCGTCTTGCGACGAGTTTAGTCCCACCTCGCCAACCGGCGAATCGAGACCGGTTTATAAGCCCTCTCTACCTTATTGAGCTCCTCGAAAATGAAACACTACTAGGAAAAGGCATGCTAGTGGCGCACCAGTTTTGCCTTCTAATGGCGCATGGCTGGCGCGCCACCGCATCACGCCATTAAATTTCTTTCTAATGGCGCACCACCAATCTTCCATTAGAATTGGTATTCTAATGGCGCACCAATTAACTAAGCCATTAGTATCGCTCACAAGGCGCCACTAGTATCTGCTATACTTACAGTATGAGCATACTCTAGTCGCCATTAGTAACAACTTTTTAATTCTTTTCTTCTTAATCTCATGTCACTATTTCGCATATGAGATATTCAACACATATATATGTACAACAAGCATCCATATAGCAATCATATATGTACAACAAGCATGCATATAGCAATCATATCCAACACACAAGTTTCATCATATATACATACGTATATAGCCAACACATAGTTCCGTCATTACAAAAGTTTCACATTGTTCATCCAACACCGTTATCCATCAATTCACAAAAGTTTCACATTCATACAAAATAAAAACAGAAATGGAAAAGAAGCACCCCATCCACGCAAGCTTCCGCCAATTAAATCAAATCTGCAAAATGATAAACAAGAAGTTAGAAGAAGAAAAGAAGAAGACTAGAAGAAGAATAAGAAGAGTTTTGGAAAAGAAGAAGATTAAGAAAAGACTATAAGCTTATTATGTAAACTTGATCATTTTGTGCTAACATAAGTTATTTTGGAGCTAACCTATAGGAAACTAAGCATAGTCTAAGCTAGTATATTAGAGCCAACTTAGGTAAAATGAAGCTAACCTATGTCATTTTGGAAAAGAAGAAGATTAAGAAAAAGACTATAAGCTTATTATGTAAACTTGATCATTTTGTGCTAACATAAGTTATTTTGGAGCTAACCTATAGGAAACTAAGCATATAAGCTCTAAGTTAGTATATTAGAGCCAACTTAGGTAAAATGAAGCTAACCTATAGGAAACTAAGCATATTAGAGATAACATAGGTAACTAAGTATATATATATCATTTTGGATAGCTAACCTATAGGAGATCGACATACACGACAAAGTAGGCAGTTCTTCTCCTTCTTCTCCTTCATCTCACTGATCGCCTAGAGCGGCGAGGCTGTGGAGGCAGTGGAGGTAGTGGGATGTAGTCTTCTACCACAATTGGCGTGGTCATGTTGCCCGGTTGTGGGATCGCCGGCCACCACCGGTGCGTGGTCATTGTCAGCACCACCACCATCGCAAGGCCACCTTCAGCACGACCATCGCTAGGTCATCCTCACCACCTCCATCTCTTGCCCATGGTCACCACCATCTCTTGCCCTTGGTCACCACCACCAGCTTAGGTCATCCTCACCGATGCCCATCCTCACTCTGCTCCTCTTCTCCGCCTCCAGTCCGGATCATCCTTCTTGTTGTCTATGTTTGGTGCGAGAATCGCTGTCTTCTTTGTCGCATAGCCAGAATCATTGCCACTTCGCTTCTGACCATAGTCGCCGCTGCTTTAGGCTGCCGATGATCATTCTTCTGCTGCTCCTACCGTCCAAAATGCAACAATGACCGTTAACAATCGATGTGAGACAAAGCCAAATGTAGAGGAATAAGAAGAGGCGAACGCACAAGCATCATCATCGGCAGACAGACGCATGCACACATAGTCTTGTTGTACACCTTCACGATGAGCATGTTGGCGTCGTCGTCGTACTGAAGACAAGGAAGTACCCCACCGCAGGTCGTGAGGCACGGTAGAAGTTCTCCCACCCACGAGACAAGTACATGTGGCCCTTCTTGATCGCCAATTGCACATCCCATCGCTCATGAAACCCGCTGCCGACTGTCGCAGCTTCACATTATTGGCGGATCTTCACCCATCAAGATGTTCATAAACCTGTCGGGCAGCCTCTGCAGTTTGGGAAAATGAGTGATGTAGCAAACAACAGATATCGTAATGAGATGGGTGAAGGGAGATCTCTCATTTTATATACCAGCGTCATGGATCCAATCAAGCCTCAAGTATGATAGTGAAGAACTGGAATCATCCACCTCGTGCTCATGTGTCGCAGATCGGCGATGGCTGCTTCCCGCCATCTCCGATAAGCAGCGAAGAGACCAATTAGTACCCTTACAACAGATCATAAAACATGCATTAATTAGTCATAAGTACCCCATATGTCCTATTTTTAACAAAGTCATGCTAAAATTCACGGAAAATTTCAGCATGACCTTTGCTGAAAATAGGACATATGGAGTGCCCGAATTTGCGGAACGGAAGTTAATCGACATTCCGCAAACTCAAGGGCCTCTCGGTGGACAAGGCAAAAAAGGCCTCCATCATAGCATGGAAAATACATTGGCATGTTTTTGCTTATAAAAAGCTAACAAGTGTAATTCAAAACAATATACCACCAAGTGAACCACCACAACATCTAAAATCAAGTCCACAATATACCACCATTTGTAAAGTGGCACCCTAAGCATAGCAAGTCCACTAACACCTTAACAAAATCATGATCAGCATTAATTCACCTCTCAAAATATTACTTACAAAATCATGATCAACATTCACCATGATTTCCCTAAG